>CAJVSB020000919.1:0-114836 GCA_911865555.2 Thlaspi arvense | reverse complement strand
TCTCTCTCTCTCTCTCTCTCTCTCTCCATGAGTGGTGGTTGGAAAAATGGACGGAGAACTGCAAGCAAGCCTTCGCGGCTATGATTTAATATTTACGAATTTTAATAAAATTTTAAATTAATTTTATGACCCGAGAGCTTAATTGAAAGAATAAAAAGTTTCGAGATCAAATTGAATGAATAAAAGACTTGATTGAAGAAATTTAAACTTTCAAGGACTGAATAGAAAATGTCAGGGACTAGATCAGATTTTTGAATAAAATTCAGGGATTAGATCGTAAAAAACTCAATAGTTGAGGGATTAATCAGAAAAAGTTGAAAATTTGTTAAATTCTTCCCCAACAACTAGCCGACCCCTTTGATAAAGAAATGGGCATCCATTCCGTGCTTTTTTGATTCGATTAAGCTTATAATTTGTGCTCTTCGATCCGAGACAAACAATTGCTCTCGATTAATTTGCAGAAAAACTGTCCCGATGTGCTTCGATTGCTCAGCTTTTTTCCGTCGGTGTCTGTCTACTCCTTTCAATCTATTTAAGCCAAATTAAGCCAGAAAAGTTGCTTTAATCCAATTAAAAGCTTGCTTGAGGATCGGCTAGTTGGGTTTCGTGATTTCGGAAGATAAATTGACCAAGGTGAGTGTGTTTCTTTATTTTTTTTTTCTATTTTTCTGGGTTTTTTTGTATTGTGTCGTTATAGACCCAGTTTTCTGCAACCAGATTGCTTGCTAACCCGATTGGTTCAGGTCAAGAAGAAGGGACTTGGATGATCCGGGTCCCCGTGCAAAGTTGTCTAGGCCATGGGGCCCCGATTAGCTGCAGGCCGTACGGCCACACGGGCTGCGCAGCTCGCATAGGCTAGGCCACGCGGGAGGAGCTCGTAGGCCAACCAATTTTTTTTTATAAAAAAAGCTAAAAAGCTGGGCCAAGCCAAGCCAACGGGCCACGGCTCGAGCCGTCAAGCCAATAGTCGAGCCGAGCGAGCCGAGCCGTGAGTGAGCTGGTTTAATATATAAAAAAAAAGAAAAGGGTTGACTGAACGGCCAATTTGTTTAACCGGCCAGCCAGTTCAAATGGACAAACAACCTCAGAATTGGGAAGTTGAATCGATTCTGGAATCAGGAAGAAAAGATCCTTTATATTGAGTTGGTTCGGGGGTTTGAGGAGGTCCAGTTTGACTAGAAATTTAGTATTTTTTATTGAACCGCTTGATTCAAGGTGAATTAGGGGTTATTTGGTCAGTTCAACCTTATTTTGCCCATTCTTGACGGTTCATAGTGGTTCCTAGGGTTTATGGGCCTTTTAAATTTGATTTTGGGGGTTTCGTGGCCAAACCAATTTGATTTGAAATAGTTTTAGGCCAATTTTGGCCGGTTCAAGGGTTTTGAAAACCAGTTCATTATGGTTCGAGGGTTTTAAATGTTGGTTTACCATTGTCGAGAGTTGTTGGGTAAAATTGTTGAGTATTAGCGACTTGTGTAGATTTTGGCGATGGGTTATGAATCTCAGGATGCGTGCTAGGGTCCCAAAATGGGATTCTAGTTCGTTTTGGGCATTAGAGCTTCAAGTGGACAAAGCTTGGTTCTGGTTTTGATTATGTGATGTTGTGATTGTAGATCTGCCCGAGGAGGCACATTTCGATCTGTGAGCTCATTTTCGGTGATTTGGATTTCTGGTTCTGGTTTGGACTATGAGTGATAATATTTACTCTATGCATGTTATTTGTTTCTGGTTATGAAATGATTGAAGTGATATGATTTCTGATTTTGGAAAAGATAAAAACTAGGATATATATTTGTTATTTTGAAATTACAGTGAGTTAATTGAAAATAGGTGTTTAATTGAAATTCATGCTTCTATTATAATTGTTTTTCTGAAATCTATGTCGGGAGTTATTCTGAATTCTGGGTTTTGATTCTGATTGTGATTCTTGTTCTAATATGGGATCCTTATATGATTGTGATTCCTCTGACATGACATGCTCTGTGTGAGATATTATTCTAATTGGTACCATTCTGATGTGATATGTGATATGTGATATGTGAATTCTCCAGCATAATATGATCTGTCGTAAGATGTGATTTCTGATATGAGAAGATACTCCCACATGATTAAATTGATATTTGTGTCTTTGAGAACATGAGGCATATTTTTATTCATTATCTGATAATTTGACTAAGTTACTCACTGTATATTTATATGTATGGTTCTGCACACTTTATGATACATGTCTCAGCATGACTAGAGTTTGTATATCATTCACTGAGTTTCGCGACTACCATTTTATATTTTCTAGGTCGTAGCGAGGGTTCGCATTTCTGACCGAATTGTCTGTTTCCTACCAAGTCAAAGTTGATGTACGGCTTGATGTTCCTATCTGTTCTTGTACTTGTATTCTAGAGTTGTTCCAGTTTATATCTTCAGATAGGGTTGTGATGTATTTAAGATATTATGATGTTTGATCTATTTGAGCTTGTATTCGATTTCCAATCAGAGGCTTACTAGGGTTGTAGTATCAATCTTAGTGTCGGTCACACCCAATCTTAGTGCCGGTCAACGCGCTGGGATTAGGGAGTGACATATGAATCGAGAACTAAGAATGATATTACAATTAAAAATTTAATTTAATCAATTAATTCGATCGTGAATTTTTTTTTTAAAAAAATTGAATTTGATTAGAGTATATATTTTTATTTTATTTTTAGATTTACCGAAATTTAGTGCTGTCAATGGGTTGAATTTTAATCCGAATCCAATTCGAATTTTAAGCTTTTTTATAGATTAAAATGTCCGACTAATTAAATCTGATTATAAATATCCGTAATCTAAAATAAATAGATCGGATATGGAATTTCACAATCTGATTGGTTAAAAAATTCGAATTCTAATATTTTAATAATATTTTTATTTAATTAATAATCATATATATTAATAAATAATTATATATAATGTAATATATATGACATTATAATTAAAAATGTACTAATTTGTATTTGTGAAACATTTTATTTAATAGAATAATGTATATTTTTTCTAAACTATTCTATAATATTATTTTAATTTTCCTAATTTTAGTTTTTCTAATGGGTATTATATTTAATAATTAATTACTTCTGAAATTTCATGAAACACTTGAATAAATTGATTACAAAATTTTCTAAGTTCTAACTATAATATAGATAAAAACTTGATAATTTTATAAAGTGCTAGAATCTTATCAGAACTTTTGTAATTTATTATATAACAAAAATTCTTCTTAATCATTCAAAAATAACAATTTGTTTCTAAATTTTATTTATATTTTAATAAAATCAAAATAATAAAATAGAAATCTTACATGAATTTTTATCATTCATAAAAATAATTTATTTGATTTTACATGTCTTTTACTTATTGGTTATTTGATTTTAATTATTATTAACTGTTATTCGGATCTGATTTTTTATTCGGATTTTGGATTTTTATCGGATTCAAATATAATTATAATAAGTGAAATTCTATAGGATTTCAGGTCAGATTCGGATATATACATTTATAATCGGATTCGGATTCAGATTATCTTGATTTGATATGAATTCGAACCCGTTTACATACCTACATGAACTTTGATAATTATCTCAAGGAAAAATTTATTTTTTTAAAAGTTTTTTATCTCTAGGAATCCTATATGATGTAGGACTCTTCTATATAAAAAAAGAGACTAATTTTTCATTTCAAGAGGAGGAAAAAAATATATTCAAAAGTTCAAAGGGAGAAAAAATACTTTCAAAAAGTTCAAGATTGAATCAGAACTTTTCGGCAAAAATCACCGTTCAGCAACTGATTCCAACTATCCTATGGTAAAGAGTTGGAAACATTTTAGTGGTCTGAGAGATTGAGGTGTCCTAGGGTAAAGAGTTAGAAATGTTTTAGCAGTTTAGAATAAATTAGTGCAAGGGAAATTAGGTTTGTAATTGAATTATTGTTAGGGTTTAGATAAGATTTTCTGAAATTAATTGTAAAGCATTCTTGGCTTCTTATTGATAAATTTCAATTTAATTCTTTTTACAAAATTTTCGGGTTTAATTTGAATCGTTTCTTATTTGAATGGATGTGTTTGGCCATTACTTGTGTCATAAAAGAAATTATAAATCATATATTAGGTATTAGTGCATCGATCCTAACTGTAAGTGGTATGAAATAAATCCAACAACAAAGCAATTAGAGTGGTTTCCATCAACCACAGATCCAATGGTAAACAAAAACATCAACAAGGGCAACAATCAGAACTAAGAACTATTAGGAGTTGGTTCTCATAAAGGGGATGTATGATCATATGGAGAATTTTTTTGGAAGATTTAGATTTGATTAGGATTATATTTTTATTTTATTTTTAGAATTTATTTGAATTTCCATAATTATCTCAAGAAAGCAACCTTATTTTTTAAAGAGTATCTTTTATAAGTCCTACATCATTTAAGACTCTTCTTTATAAAAAGGACTAGTTTTCTATTTCAAGAGGAGGAAAAAATACCTCTAAAATTTTAAAGGAAGGAAAAAATAACTCTAAAAGTTCAAATGAAGGAAAAAAATATTTCCAAAAAGTTCAAGATTAAACTAGAGTTTTTTGATAAAAATCTACTATTCAACAATCAATTCTAGCTGCTATAGGATAAAGAATTGAAGACGTTCCAGTAATTCATGATTGAGGTGTCTTAGGTAATGTCACAAAACCCAAATCCAAGCTCATGACTAGAGTACTAGGGTCCGCCAATTCTAGTCAACCTTACAATCTCAATATATAAAATAAATCGAATATATCAAATCATAATATATCTGTAATACCAATCACAACAAACATCTCATAATCTCAAATACAAATCTAAATCCTATTTGAGAAAAACAAATGAGTAACTAGAGTACAAAACTACAATAGAAAGAAATATGCTCGTACTTCAATCGAATCTCGGACCCAACAAAACACACCACTAATTGGAAAGCGAACAACCAATCATATCTGGAAAGGAATAAAAAGGGTGAGTTACGAAACTTAGTGAGTTACAGATGATACCTAACCTATGCTTATTTGGAATATGTATCCCAATCACAAGTCCAATACCACACACACAACACACACACACGCGCACACACACATCAATATAGTGAGCATTTTAAATCTACAACATACATATATGGGAGTACACAATCACATCAAATTGCCACCACCCATTCGGGTCCACATCACACCCACCAAGGCACATACGCTCCCCTGAGCAATAAAATCACAGTACATGACTCTCCATATATAAGTCAAACAGATATATACAGTTCATAACTCAACACTGATACACATATCCACAAAACTCACTAACAGTCCACATACCACATAACACATATCCCGTATGCAGCATATGCCAAAATAAAGTTGCAAACCATAATTAGTCATGCCAGAAAATCACAGTATAAAAATGCATGCATAGGAAGAGTATCATTACTCATAGTACTGCATTTAAGCCAAAAAGGAAGCTCCGAGTCATCCTCACTCGACTCACTGGTTCGGAAGTGCCTCCACTAGTGTATCTATAATCAAAACTATACAAAACCATCACCAATGTCAAATTGGCACAAAAGAAACGGGATCAGTAGCCCAAAATTGGCTCAAATCCCACCTCGATATTGTAGCACGCATCTCAAGGTATACACACCCTATCACCAGGACCCATGTGACTCACTAACACTCAACAATTTTAACCCAACAACTATCAACAATGGTGTTTCAGCTTCAAAACCCTTGAACAATCATAAACTGACCTCTACTAAAACCTCAAACTGAACTAATCTAGCCACAAAAACCTCAAAATCAGATTTAGAAGGCCCAAAACCTTAAGAACCGGTCAAGAACTGCCAAAATAGGGTTGAACCAACCACTTAAACCTTGAACCAGGCCGGTTCAATAAAAAAAATCAAATTTTTAGTCGAATCGGACCTCCTTGAACCCCCGGACCAACTCAGTCCAACAAATCATTTCTTCCTGATTCCAGAACCGGTTCAACTTTCCAAATCCAAGTCAGTTTGATCACTGAACTAGCTAGTCAAAACCTCTAGTCGGTTCAGTCAACCCTTTGTTTTTTTTTTTTTGCTTGCCAACTCAGCTTAGTTTGGCTTGGCTCACCAGCTTGGCTTGTCAGCTTGGGCTGCCAGCTCAGCTTATTTTGGCTGGCTCACCAGTTGGCTCGTTAGCTTGGGCTGCCAACTCGGCCCACTTCTAAAGGCCAGCAACTTGGGCACGCTGCCAACTAAGCCAGCCTAGCCCATGCCCCCACTTGGGCCACCCCTGACCCAAGCCTACTCAGGTCGATCTGGCCCAAGACAACTGGGCCCAACCACACAACCAGCCCCCAAAAACCAGATTCCGAGCTTACTTAAACCAATCTAAGCCAAAGAATCCCAAATCTGGTCTAGGCGTGCTTGTGCAAGAAGTTTAATCGAGAGAAATTAAGCCGTCCAAAAGCCCAAAAAGCTAGAAAAAAGCTGGTAAGCAAATTCGTGTACCTTGTTGACCAAGAACTCGATAATTCTCTCAACTCTCTCACTTAATTGATGTTTACAAAATTGAATGAGGGCTTTGTTTCCTCTCTCAAAAATGCACCAAAATGGTGCAAAAAGCTAGCAAAAACATCTCGAAATCATTCTAGTATGGGAAGACTCATAATTCGGGTGCAATTTTTGATAGGATTTCTGTCAAAATTGCAATCAGGTCCCTGCCCTTTTGATTCCTCACAATCAAGTCCCCAAGCCAATTTTCAAATTGACCCCTAAATTTTTAATTCTTTGATTTTTCATCCCCAAATTAAAAAAATTTCAAATTTGGGTCATTGCAAGTAAAAAGTTGGAGATGTTTAGCAATTTGAAATAATTGGCGCTAAAAAAATTAGGATTGTAATGGATTCTTGTTAGAGTTTTATAGGGTTTTTTGAAATCAATTGTAAAGCATTCTTGACTTTTTATCGATAAATTTCATTTCAATTTTTTCTTACAATTTTTCTGGTTGAGTTTAGATTATTATTGTTTTGGCGGATTTGTTTAGCCATTGCTGTGCCATAAAAAAAGTTATGAATCACAATCAATTAACTAATTTTTATATATTCAATAAACATAAGCCCAAATATGTAAATGCTACACATATAAACGTTATATGCAAACATTTTTAGTTAAATTAAGTCAATTTAAATCGCTTTCATTATTTTGACCCCAAGAAGTTTTAATATTTTTTAAAATTTTCTTTTACCAATGTTTAGAAAATTAGACTAAATTGGCTACTTTAACCGATTCAACTAAAAATAGATAAATTTTTTGAGTTAGTTTCATCTATAAAATTGTTTTATTATTAAACTAGGGAAATTGGTTAAAACCAGGTTGAAAACAAAAAAGAAAAAAAAGAAAAACTAGTTTGCAGGTTTAATTGATTTCTATTCTCTTATCTACACCAAAAAATACCATTTAATAAAAAGTGTATATTTTTCAAGTAATTACTTTGACATATAATGAACAATAATTCTTTTATAATACTATTATATATGATTCAACTTTACATATCTTATTTTAAAACTTTTAGTTAAGTCATATATTTAAATTTTTAAAAATTCACTATATTTGATATTACACCAATTGAACCAGTTATTAAACTAGTTGAACCAATGAATATGTAACTAATAAAATTATCAGTTTTATGTCCAATCTAATTTTCAAAACATTTCCCTCAACAGAGATAATGCAATTATCTTAACTAGAGTATTTATGTATCTATATGGCACATGACTAGATAAAGGAAGAAAGTTGTGTTAAGTAGCCAAAAGCAGGCATAAAAGTTCCGTGAATAGTTAGATTTTGGAACAAATTCTAATATCCTTATGCGTTTTGTATTAAATGTTAAATTTCTGAATTTTAATAAAATGGGTTGATTATAATTGAGAATATCTTAATTTAAAGAGCATTAGTCACCTCTATTAAATTATATATTTGGCTAATATGTATAGTAACGTTGTAAGGTTTGATAGGATGACAAAGCATACCCAGCGTTATGTTATAAATATTATAGTTGGCTCGCATTTTTGGCTAGCATATCTTATTTTGCGCTTGTGTAAGCGGTACTCGGAGGGTAGGAGAAAATAAAGGAGTCACCGTGCGTTATTCAGTTGCGTACTTCCTCGACATTTTCCTTTTTAAAAAAATTGTGTTTTTCACGTTATTATACAATTATAAACTAATTGCTCGGAGCAGCGAAAGGACTAAAATACCCTCGAAAATTGCTCTGCTTAAAACTTGATTTAGATTTTCCTAAATCCCAAAACCACTTTAGTCAAACTGTATTTTCCGCCAGCTAATCATTCCAAGCACATGACTTAATCGATAGTTACACATTCAAGCACTTTGATCCCAAATATCGAGTTGGAAACAAATGTATCTTCTGCCCAATTTTTGGCTTGGGCGCATTTGCGTTTTTTGTCCGGCTTTATTATACTTTTTAGGAAAAATTACTAATCTGGTCAGCTTGGCTAAAAGAATTATTCAGATGGCCAGAACAAAAAAACACTGATCAAAAAGGTTTGAAAAAATAATTACCGAGAAAGTAAATGTATTTCCACAATTACCCTTCCCTGCAACCCTTTGAGAACTATCATTGCCCTACTCGGGACTTGACAGCAAGCTTGTTGCCCCCTTGAAACCACCCTCGCCCCTTCGCAAGTGACTGCAACCTGTGCCCCCACCCCCTTGCAACCTAGATGCCTGCCTTGCCACTAGTCAACCCCTTGCAATCTAGAATACCCTCCTCACAACCACCCGTGACCTAGATCCCCCCTCTCATTGGCCTTGCTGCAACCCAAAAACCCTCCAGTACCACCCGCGACCTAGATCCCCCTCTCCTATCTTGTCCACCCCCCTCCCCGTGCAAGGACTAGGTTGCAATCGCTTTAGGGTAGGCTTTGGGTTGCGAGGACCAACAGGGGGATCTGGGCACGAGGAGTCCTAAGGGTTGTCCTAGGTTTTAGCAAGGCTGATTAAGACCCCCCACATGTGCGAGGTTCCCCCTACTCAAGCCCTTCCTACATGATACCCTCCCACCCCTACTCGAAAAACCCCTTTGTGCACCCACCTTCCTTCCTTCTTCCCCCCTCTCTCATTCTATACCTATCTCTCTTAAGATGTGCATGCTTATAATTTTATAAATCTCTATTTGTAATTTGACAAATTTATACTTGTAACTTTACAATTTTATACTTGTAACCCTTATAGTTACTTCTCTCTCTTTGGTTTTTAATGTCTCTGAAAACTTGCTTATAATTTTACTAATTTTTACTTATAATTTTATAAGTTTGTATTTGTAACTTTACAGTTACATTGATTACAATCCCAGCACCTCCCTCTCTCTTAATATCTTTGACAACTTGCTTGTAATTTTATAAATCTATACTTACAACTTTATAGTTCCTTGCTTGTAACTTAGATATAAAAAAGTGTGGAAGGGTATTTTAGGAAATCAACTTACCTTTTGGGTCATTATTTTTTTAAACCTTCTGTGTCATTAATTACAGAAACGACCCTCCAAATAATAAATCTTGCCAACCTAATTGACTTGGTAATTTTCCTTACTTTTTACCTAGACGCATCCTTCTTTTTGCCCAATATTTTTCACAAGGGCTGCATAAAAGTATATTTCACCAAAGTGTGGGTTCCTTTTAGTCTGTTCTGTCAATACATACTACTCTTGGACATTTAAGCTTTTGACCTAGCACCCTTGTTTGAATCTACTCAGTTACAACTAGTCTCTAAGCATGTGTGTGTGTCACACCCCCACTTTGGAGCATTGGATCTAGCCAAATCCGAATGAGGGAGATTGTCCGAATGTCAACCATTCGAATGAGGACTAAGGAATGGGTTGTTCAATTGGGGAGTTCAGTTTGAATGCAAGAGGATGTTGTAATGCATGACTCATTTTGGAGATAAGAGGTCATTTGCACCTAAAGCTCAATTCAAACGATGATTAAGGTTCAAATGCAAGCTATTCAAACAAAGTTAGCAACACACCCCAAGCACCTTTGAACAAAAGGCAGTTGAATGAGGGTGTTGAAGCAAGCCACCATAGAAGTTGACATGGCAAAACATGCTAAGATAGGTGACAAAGTAGATTGGGAGGGTGCAGCAATGTCACACCCCATGTAACATCCTGAATTCTGAAACTAAATCCTAATCAAAATACATGCACGTATATATAATAAAGAAAGAAATGAATTCTTCAGCATGGGTCAATAGTTAAAATGTTGAACAAGTTAAACAAGGAAGTTAAGAAAATAAAATAGGCGGAATTAAGGTTTCAGGGGCTTAATTGAATGGAACAAAAGAATAGGGCTCCAATTAAAGAGATTAAGGGTGTGAGTGGAAGGATTCAATTAAAAAGAGGGTTTAATTTAGAAAATTCGGAGATGAAATTAAGAGAAAAGGAGAAAAGTCAGGGCAGAATAGGAGAATTTAGAAACTGGGGGCCATAATGGAAGCTTACCAGGGACTGCATTACAAAGGGAGGAAAAATTTGGGGGCTAAGGTGCAATTTTAAGAGAGTTGCATCGACCTTCCCTGTTGCCAAAAACCATGGCAATCACCACCTTCATGGAGAGTTCCAGACTCGCCAAGAGACCTATAAATGGACAAGGATGCATCTGTTTGAAGAAGGAAAGGGAAACTCTTCGATTGATTAAAGCCATTCATCTCCCAGAACAAAATTAGACTAGCACCTGGTTGGCCGAGAGCCTTAAACCAAAACCACCTGCAAATTCGGACGGTCCAATAGCAATTGAACCTAGAAACCTAGTTTCGAGGCTTGTAATTCATATACCCTTGTGAGTAAAGGCCTAAACGAGCCTGTTGATCTAGATAGTGCAGGTTTGCATAGCTGGTCTATTGTAAACTTGATGGAATAGAGTAAGAGGGAAACTGCACAATTTCGGGTTTCCTTCAACCATTAGCCATGTCTGGTGAAAGCTTGCCCAGTCTTGTTGGAGTATGATGAGTCCTAGTAGGCTGTTACATTTGGGAGTTACCAAAAAAGCTTTGAGATTTCTCCATTTGCGCCATACGGGTCTTACAGAGGAAACGAACTGATGAGAACTTCGTCTTCTCCAACCAATAACTTGGCTGGAAATGGGTATTCCCTAGATCATTGAGGGGTTTCGTACCTCATCTGGTCAGTAAATTTTAGTGGCCATCTAGATAAAGCTCGAGAGTTGGGAGTTGAAATCGTTTGGCTGTTGGGTTGTTGCACATCCGCTTGAACAAAGGAGGAAAACCAGAAGAATTATAGTTCTTTTATCATGAATCCACCTGGAAATTAGTTGCCCGGCCTCGTCAAGTGGTTGTGCATCTCAGGCAGCCATTGGTTCCATGGATAATCAGGTAAAGCCTTGAGTTCAGTTATCTACAAACCTTTCAGGCTAAAACAGGGGGAAAAACGGGCGACAGGGACACGACCCGACTAGAGTTGGGTTAAGGCTGGTCCGGGTGAACCGGTTCAGCTTGCTGAAACTAATTTCTTCCGGTTCAACCCAGATGAAGGGCTTTTTCTAGACTGGTTAATTCTGGTTCTAGAATAAATGGGTTAGATTACTTTAGTTTGAACCAAGTTCCTACATTAGTTTAATTTAATATCCAGTATTCTAAATGGGTTTAACATGAATAAAGAGTTATTTAGTAAAAACCAACTCGATTCATTGAGAATTAAGTAGATTAAGGGCCCGGATCGGGCCGGTTCACTAGTAGTTGACCAGTTCAAGCTGGTTTGACAATAGTCAAAAACGGTTCAGGATATTTGAAGCCGGTTTAGTGGATTTTCACCTTGGTTAATGCCAGTTAAAGTTAATTTATGCCGGTTCAATGAGAACCTTGTTTGGTCCTAGTGTAATTAAGTAAGTTGAGACGGCTTAAAGGTGATTGAGGATAGTTAGAATCAAATCAATTAAAATTTAGTTTAGTTGACTAAAAGACCTATATACACAGTTAAGTGAAGCGTTTGAGAAATAAACAAATTCTAGTATTCTCAGGTTCACTGGGTGTTACATAAACTCAAAGACGACTCATTCATGGGTTTCTAGGAGAGAGATTGAGGCATTACGAGTACTAGCAGAGTCTAGTACAAGGCTTTTGATTGAAACATAGGTGAGTGACATCTCTTTAATCTTAGCTATTTTCTAAACCGTATTTCTAGTAAATGAAAGTTTATTTTATCTAAACTAATTGGTATGTTGATAATCAAAAATGGGAAACAGTCAGGTATGTTCTGATTCTAGTTCTATTACCATTTTGATGTGTATGATGCTCTTATTATTATTTTATAGTATTTTGTCCTTCGGCACCAGAGTTAAATGCCGGGCAGCCATCTGGGGCAGGTGGCAATCCTACACGCATAGTAGTACATGAGATGACATATGACTTGGACCTGGTAGGAGTATCAGACGCCGTAAACTATGTTGGTTTGGCCGGGGGATGACGATGGCCCATGGTACAGCTTACACAGTATAGTAGTGCCCAGCTTGTTTTTCTCGGTTTTATGATTTTTCTTGACTTTACTGCCCTTAGAGCACACGATATTGTCGGTTGTGTGCATCCGATCAAAGACACACACATGATATGCACAATGATCTTATGTTCTTCTCAGTTACTATTACTTTCTGAAGCTTTCATTGGTTTTGACTTATATCGTGATTGATATACAGCATACAGTACCGACTCAGTCATGGTGATTTCTTATGATTTTCTTATCATCAATTATGCTTTATTTTCACTATTATTCATATTATATGATTTGAATAACCAGGTAAGAATAAAAGTTTCTTCAATATTGTTGATCTTTTTATTTATGGTTAGATGATAGAAAAACCTTGACTATTTTCACTAAGATTAGGTAGCAAATCACTCACTGGGACGAAAGTCTCATTCCCTATTTCCCCATTTGCAAGAGTGACAAGGTTGTAACTTGGATAGTAACTCTATATTGACATAACAATGTACATAGAGGAGGTTGGGCCAGCATAGCTAGAGCAATTCAAGGTGAGTAACTGTCTGACATAGACAGTTCTAGATGTTTACTAGATAGATGGATAGCACAACTGATGAGGCAATTTAGAATAGGGTTACAATGGCCAACATACTACTGGGCCTTAGGTATAGTGGTATGTCGGCTGCTGCCCAGCTGTTACGCCTCGGTGGTTAGACAGGAGTGGGGTGTGACACCCTACTCCTGACTCACTAAGCGAGATGTGATAGCGAGGTAGTATCCAACACCCTCCTGTGCTTGGGACCCATAAAAGCATGTCAAATACTGTAACTCGTCTCATCTAACTCAAGCTAATTTAAATAAAAAATGCTGTCAATTATAGTTTAACATAATCATATCCAATAAATAAAGTTTATGTAAAGAACTATTAATCTCCAAACTCCTACCACTACCAAATCATAACCCGCAAACTCTCTTAAATACAACTATTCTCACGTCACCAAACATAAACAAAATCAAACCCTATCTTAGCATAGGTGACTGACATGCTGGCCCAACATCTATCTAGTGTGAATCGATTGCTTTGATGTAGGGGATGATATGCTGCAACATACTAGTTAATCAGGCTCTATACTTGCATGGTAAGAATGGGATAAGACTACAATTCTAGTGAATGACATTTCATAAAAGTTTAGTGGAGATAGATAGGTTTTTCATACTATATATATATATATATATGTATAAATGTCCATGGTTCATTGAGACATCTAAAACTATAAAATCATGAAACGTATTACTAAAATAATTCAACTTACTATATCCCAACATCAAATTCATGCAAGAACAATAAATATAAAACCTCCTAAAGAATCATAAAATTCATTTGTATAGCATATTTGTGTGTGTGTCTACACACACACACACACACATATTGGTATGCATAGCAACAAATTCATCAGGCTAAAAACACATACAACTTCGGCCTTCAGTTAGGGGTGTTCATGGTTTTAAAAAACCGAACCGGATCGGACCGAACCGTACCGAAAGTTAGGTTTTTTTTTATAAATATTATAAGTTTTGATATTAGGTAATACCATACCGAATATTTTGGTATGGTTTAGGTTTTATAATTAAAAACCGATTAAAAAACCGTACCGAACCGAATAATATATAATAAATTATTAAATTATTTATATTTTATATGAAATATTTAAATTTTTAAAAATTAAGATCAATTTAATAGTAAATTAAAAAATTTAAAAGACAAAGACTCATGTAAAAAAGAGGAAAAATATGGGGATTAAAGTATAAAAAGAAGAAATATATTTAACCTTAACCCCAGATTTTGTTTTGATGTGGTCCATGTTATGTAATCCCAGATTTTGTTTTGTTGTGGTCCATGTTATGTAATGAGCTTCAACTCCAATAGTATGGTCTTCAGATAGCAAGGTCATAACTCAATTTGATGATATGATTTTTAGTATGTTTTGAGAGTTTTGACATTCTCTTACTTGGTACACCAAATAAAGTATTTTATTTTTGATATACATATAGTATGATCTTATGAAGGAGTTAGAGACGCATGATTTTGGATTAGAGATTGTGAGTACTGAATAGTTTTAAGGTTTTCAAATCTTTCCTTTTATTTTCTAACTAGTTTGACATTCATAAAACATGATCATATGAAGGAACTAAAGATATCTAATTTTTAATTAAAAATTATAAGTACTAGTAGTTTTAAGGTTTTCTAACTTTTCTGTTAGTCTCTAACGGCTTGTTTGATAGAGTGTGAGTTTAGGGAAAGCGAATTTGGAAAAAGTGGGTTTGGCAAAAGTAAGTTGTGTTACTTGATTACATAGCAATGGTGAAGATTGATTATAAATAAAATGTCCAAAAAAGCAATTAATAAGTTTTTGCTAGATTTACTTCCTTTTAGTTGAAATAGAATTCTATGCACTGATTCAGTTGTGTAGTGCTTAGATTTTCTAAATTTCTTTTTTTTTCCCTTTAAATTTCCTTAATGCTTATATTGGAAATAGCTATATAAGAGATAAGGTGCCAATTTATATGTTACTTGAAGGTCTTTGTGAAAATAAGAAAAACCCTTACTCGTTATTTCATATTATTTGACTTGAATGATTAGACATAAAAAAAATAACTTAATACTAAAAAAACTGAACTGAACCGTACCGTACCGTACCGAAATTGAAGAAAACCGAAGGCATTGGTACCAGTATCAAGAAGTGTGGTTTTGATTTTAATTTTAAAAAATCGAATATATTGGTACAATATAAATTTTGTTAAAAAAACCGTAAAAAACCGAACCGTGAACACCTCTACCTTCAGTAGGGCAAAATCCATCGGGTGCTATGGTGCCCATGTAGTTTGCACTATGGTTCATCACTCCATGGTCAAATTAACATAGCCTTTGGTGTTAAAGATTCCATTGGATCCAAAGTCATCTAGAACAGCCATTACTCATGTGACTGCCCAATGTCTCGAGATTTGAGCGTCAAAACACAATAAAACATATATTGGAAAGTATAACATAACTAATCTGTCTTTGTTTTACATATTAAAGCATACATATTGGAAGTAAATCACATTTGCCATAGAAGTCATTTTTTTGTACAAACCTAAGATTAGAGAGAATGACACTCACCTATCTTTTGCCAAAATTTCTCAAGCTTATCCTCTCTCACCTTTGCTGCTTATAGTCTCCTCCTATAAGTCCATAAAAGGCACATAACTAAGTTTAAGTGATATGTTGACAAATGTATGAGATGCATGTGAATGATATGAACTCTATATCTTTTAAATCTTTAATATATATATATATATATGTTTATTCATATTTAGCATAAGCCATTTTTTGTAGTAATCCTAAAACTAGAGTAGATTGGGCTAAATTTTCACCAAACTAGGCTAAACTAGCTTAATATTCCTTAAAGCCTGATTGAACCGGCCCAATAGCTCTAGAATTGATGTGAAACCTCATAAACTAGGTTAAACTGGCTTAAAACATTCAGAACCAAACTGAACCACCATATTAGACATTTGGACTGGTCCAAATTAGTATAACCCAACTTAGCCAAGCCAAACTAGTCTGTTTGAATAGACACAGACCTGGATTCCCTTTGGGTCTATCTTTTTCACTCGAAAATCCTAGGAATAGACCTAGTTTCTAGCAAATTTTGACCTGAAACACAAAACAACAATTTTAATGCTTACCTTTGTGGATCAACGATGCCCAAACCACCTGAGGGACTGGCCAAACTAGACAAGGTGGTCTAAGATCACTTTGGTGGTCAGTGGAGGTCAAATGATGGGCAATTTTTCCAATAACCCCCATGGAACTTCCAACCCTAAAGTGAGCAATTTCTAGCTTAAGATCAAACAAAACTCAAAATTTTTTAGGGGATTTTACTTGAAATCCATATATGCGCGCGTGCACACACACACACATGTCTATATACTAAATTAAGGTGGTTAAATTGGGTCTAATATACCCAATCAAGTCAGTGGCTAACTTGCTCTCTCATTGGGAATAGTCAATTTCTCAGCTTCAATTTAGTCCCCCCAAGTTCTACTTCTTTCATTTTGGACCCCCATCTATTCTACTTTAATCCCTTTGAGTTCCCATGCTTTTACTTTGGTCCTCCCTCTTTAATTTCTTTCAATTAAGCCCTTACAATTTTTAATTTGAACCTGATTTTTTTGATTTCATCAATTAAACCCCTGATCTTCTTCAATTAACCCCCAGTTTCTTTGTTTCATTCAATTAGTCATTGAAACAACTAAATCATGCTCCAATTGATCTAATTCCTTTAATTATACCCCCTTTCCTTATTTAACTCTTTTAATCACTTCTTTGGTCTTTGAACTTCACACTAAAGAGATATGTTAAACCTTCTTTCTCTCTCTAATTTTTTTCTTGTTTCAGGATGTTACAAGCATAATACCCAATCAGATGCTAGGATGAGTACCAAGATGGCACCTATTGTTAGGAGTAGCGGGAGATTAACAATCTAGGGAAGAGACAAAAGTAGTGGGTAAAGTATGAGGATGATAGGGCGTGGAGCTTCATGCGATTGAGGCATCAAGTCAATAGCATGAGGTGCACCTTGTCGCGATTGGCCATGTTGTCAATAGGTTTTCCACTATGATGCTTGTTGGCAATTTTTATTTTGATGTTCCCATGTCTACCCCTTGTGTAAATCCCTACATAGCCAATTTCCCTCTATTTTTATGTATTGTCTATTAACAACACAAGTTGTAATTGTGTATAAAAGCCCTAGGCAACCCCTTTCCATGTATTAAAAAAATATTATGCGAAATTGATACAAAATCACATCTGGGTATTGCTTCAAATTAGAGATGAATTAGAATGGAAAATGATAGAAAGTGTACAACTAATTTTTACTTAATAAGATTACTCACCATAAGCAAAATTTGGAGGTTTGAATTGTCACACTCAAGGATGAATGATTTGATTCAGGGTTTTCACCACTAAACAAAGGGCTTGTTTAGATAAGGAAGAAAGAAGTGAAGTGCAAATTACAACTTTTATTCATCAACTAAATTTGAGTATATTCATTTCTTAAGAGGGGTATATATAGAGAAAAACTATAACCTAGACATGGGCAAAGACAACTAAACATGACAAAGCATTTATTACAATTTTAAAAATAACAAGGAGTAGTTGATAGAACATTAATTGCTAGCTAGTAGACAAGAGTTTTAGTTGTTACAATTAATGCAGAGTATTAATTGTTGTACCAACTTGTCAACAAGAGCATGCAAAACATTAATTGTTGCATCACCTAGTCAACAAGGGCATTAATTGCTATAATTGATGCATAGCATTAACTACACAACCAACTTGTCAACAAGAGCATGCAATACATTAATTGTTGCATCAATTAGTCAACAAGGGCATTAATTGTTATATTTAATGCATAGCATTAACTACACCTCTAACTTATCAAAAAGAGTATGCAATTCATTAATTGCTGCGTCAACTAGTCAACAAGAGCATTAATTGTTGTAATTAATGCATAGCATTAATTACACCTCCTTTGTAGTATTCAAACTAGGTGACTCATGCCCCCATTGATTTAATGCAACCTAGCAAGGTTTGAGATTCTTGAAGTTGTTTTGCTCTTGAACGAGTGATTGGTCCAATAATAACATTGGATGGTTCATCTTGTACTCCATGATTCACATCATTCTTCCCAGGTTGCAAAGCATTTGTCCTCAAATCCAAGCTTTCATGGCCTTCTAAGTATGGTGGTAGATCTCTCACATTAAAAGTGGTTGAAACATTAAAATCATCTGGCAATTCAATCTTGTAAGCATTATCATTTACCTTTTCAAGCACTTTGAATGGTCCATCAGCACGAGGCATCAATTTATTCTTTCTTTTGCTCGAAAATCTTTCCTTACGAAGATGAACCCATACAAGATCTCCCTGTTTAAAATTCACCTTCTTCCTTCCTTTGTTTGTTGTTTTCTCATAAGCTGCATTCTTCTTCTCAATTATTTGCTTAACTTGTTCATGCAACACTTTGACCTATTCAGCTCTTTTCTTCCCATCCAAGCACACTCTATTTTTGGTTGGAAGTGGAATAATATCAAGTGGAGTGATAGGATTGAAACCATATAACACTTCAAAAGGAGAGTGTTTAGTTAAGCTATGAACACTTCAATTATAAGCAAACTTAGCTAGAGCAAGATAATCATCCCAATTCTTCAAATTTTTGTTGATTACTGCTCGAAGTAAAGAGGAAAAAGTTCTATTCACCACTTCAGTTTGTCCATCAGTTTAGGGGTGGCAAGCTGTGCTGAAGAGTAGCTTTGTTCCTAGCTTTTTCCACAAAGTTTTTCAGAAGTAACTCAAAAATTTTAAGTCTCGATCTGAAACTATGCTCTTTGGAATTTCATGCATTCTAACAATTTCTTTGAAGAATAAATCAGCTACAAGTGAAGCATCATTAGATTTATGACAAGTGATAAAGTGAGCCATCTTTGAAAACCTGTCTATAACCACTAGGATAAAATCTTTGCCTCTTTGAGTTCTTGGTAGTCCAAGCACCAAATCCATGCTAACATCAACCTAAGGCTAGTTGGGAACTGGTAATGGCATATATAAACCATGGGGAGCTTCCTTGCCTTTTGCCCTCTTACAAACCATGATTCATCTTCGGCTAGTAGAAGTGCTCTTTCACTATTTCTATAGTTTTTGCCTCCCCAAAATGACTAGCTAATTCCCCTCCGTGAGCTTCTCTCACCAACAGCTCTCTAAGCAAGCCAATTGGAATGCATAACCTGTTTGCTTTAAACAAGTATCCTTCATACTGAATAAAATCATTAACAGCTCATTGTTCACAAGACAGATAAATTGGAGGAAAGTAGGGATCTTCCATTTATTGTTTCTTAATCATCTCAAATCCTAGTAATTTGCAATTCATCAAAAAAATCAAAGCATACCTCCTAGACAATGCATCAGCTACAATGTTCATGTTTTCCTTCTTGTACTTGACGATGATGGAAAAGTTTCTAGAAACTCCACCCATTTTGCATGTCTTCGATTCAATTTGCTTTGCCCCTTCAAGTACTTCAAGGATTCATGATTAGTGTGAAAAACAAATTCTTTGGGAAGTAGGTAATGCTGCCAAGTCTGAAGAGCTTGAATCAGTGCATCGAACTCCTTATCATAAGTTGAGTAGTTAAGAGCTGAACCACTTAATTTCTTACTAAAGTATGCTATTGAACACTTCTCTTGAATAAGAACAGCTCTAATCCCAACGCTAGATGCATCACATTCTATTTCAAAAGTTTTAGAGAAATTAGGCAAGGCTAGTATAGGGGCAGAACATAGCCTCTCCTTAATTAGCTCAAAACTTCGTTGTGCATCTGCATTCCACTTGAATTTAGTTCCTTTCTTCATACATTTTGTTATAAGGGCAAGAAGAGTGCTAAAGTTCTTCACAAATCTCCTATAAAACATGCCAATCCATGGAGGCTTTTTACTTCGGTAATAGTAGTAGGGACTGGCCACTCATTAATTGCTTTGATCCTCTCCTTATCAACTTTAATGCCATGTTGAGACACAACATAACTAAGAAAGACAACTCGGTCTTGACAGAATTGGCACTTTTTAAGGTTGCCAAATAGCTTCTCTTGCCTCAAGACTTCAAACACCTTTCTAAGATGATTTATATGTTCATTAAAGTTCCTGCTATAGACCAAAATGTCATCAAAATAAACAGCAACAAATTGGCCAATGAACTTATGAAGCACATGATTCATTAATTGCATGAAGGTGCTTGGTGCATTGGACAACCCAAATGGCATCACCATCCATTCGTAGAGGCCATGTTTGGTATTGATTGCAGTTTTCCACTCATCTCCTTCTTTCATTCTGATTTGATGGTAATCACTCTTTAAATCAACTTTTGAAAATAATTTGGAGCCATGTAACTCATCTAGCATATCATCGAGTCGAGGAATGGGATAACGATACTTCACTATTATCTTGTTAATTGCTCAACTTTCCACACACATTCTTATAGTGCCATACTTTTTTGGTACCAATAAAGCTGAAACTGAACATAGACTCATAGATTCACGTACGTACCCTTTTTCTAGCAATTCTTTCACTTGTCTCTGTAACTCTTTGGCCTTTTCAAGATTACATCTATATGCTGGATGATTCGGTAATGCCACACTTGGAATGAGGCCAATTTGATGCTCAATTCCCCTAAATGGAGGTAGCCTTTCTGGTAATTCTTCTAGAAATACATCAGCAAATTCTTTCATTAATGCAATAATTTGTGAAGGGAGATAATGTACCACTTCTTTAGCCACTTCTTTCACTATTAAGATTAGAACTAAGTTGTAATCCAACAAAGCTCTTTCCACTTTTGTCTTTATTGTGCTCAGACTTTCTTTTTTAATCTGGGCTGCTTGATCTTTCAGCACTTGTTGAGGACTTAGTGGAGCTAAGACAATACTCTTTCCATCTTTGAAGGAGTATGTGTTCTTGTACCCATCATGCAAAGCCTTTCTATCATACTACCACAGTTTCTCCAATAACAAATAGTTTGCACTCATAGGAAACACATCACACAGCGCCTCATCTTTGTATGATTTTCCAATTGAAAATGGAACACAAACTTGTTTTGTAACACGTACCTCTCCTTGGTCATTCAACCACTGAAGTTTGTAGGGATGAGGATGATTTGTAGTGGTTAGATTCAACTTTTCCACCAGGGTTGTAGAAGCAACATTGGTGCAACTTCCATCATCAATGATCACTCTACATACCTTGCTATTGATTGTGCACTGTGTATGAAAAATGTTCTCGCACTGCTCCTCTTCTAACTTCATTTGACAATTCAAGATTCATCTGATCACAAGGCAGTCACCTTCATTAGCGTACTCCCCATTGTCTTTACCTTCTAGTTCTTCTTCTTCTTCTGTATCTTCCTTGCTTTCTATCTCCTGTGATTCATGAATTGTCATCACCCTCCTATTTGGACAATTAGAGGTGATGTGACTGTAGCCAAGACATTTGAAGCATTTAATATCTCAGCTCCTCTTTGGTTGTTGAAAAATCTAACGTTTTCCTTCCCTTTGGAGGTTTCCTCCTATAGCTTTTTAGATCTTTCAATTTCCTTCTGTGGTTTATTCCAATTGGAAATAGACTTCTGGGTTTGAGAAGTAGTATATGGAGGTTTACTACTTATCAAACAAGATGTAACTTGCTTGTTGTTACTTCTTTTGGGTTGCCTCTCCACTTTGATAGCAAGTTTGACACATCCTCCAAGAACACATATGGTTGTAATTCCACCGCATCTGCAATTTCTTTATTCAACCCACCAAAAAATCATGCTACAGTTTGCTCTTAAGGTTGCTGAAGTTCAGTCCTCATCATGAGTGTTTCAAATTCTTTAACATAATCCTCTACAGACGTTCCCCCTTATCAGATACTTTGCATTCGAATGTACAGCTCCTGTTTGTAATACTCAATAACAAATCTTTTCTTCATGAGCCTTTTCATTAGCCTCCAACTCTGAATTGGTTCTTCGCCATCTTTCCTTTGTTGAGCCTTTAAATTTTTCCACCATAGATTTGCATAATCTATGGATTCAAGAGCAGCTAACTTGTACTTATGGTCTTCAGTGTACTCATAGCATTTGAATACCTTTTCTACCCGTTGTACCCATTCTAAGTATTATTCTGGAGAACTAGTGCCTTTGAATGCAGGAATCTTCAGTTTGATGTTGTTTCCATGATTAGTTTGCTGCCTCCGTACAAGTTGTTCATTCATGGCACATTCATGATTAGATTCACCTATATCATGATCTACTTCTTCATAGATAGCCCTCTTGGCTATTCATTGAATAGGTTGTGGATTTTGTTGCAGAGTCAGCCCATTGATTGCTTGTATCAAATGAGCAAGTTGTTCCATCATCTCGTTTTGTTGATGTTGGATGGACATGATTTAAGCTTGCTCTAGTGTCATTCCTCTAGGAATAGAAGGATTGCTATCTTTTGACATGGTTAGCTCCAGAAATTCTCTCAACCTCACGTGTATCACTCAAGCTCTTGTGTTTCACTCAACTCAAACAAAGAAGAAAACTACCTAACCTGATTGCTCTGATACCAATATGATACGAAATCAAATCTAGGTATTTTTTCAAATTAGAAATGGACTAGAATGGAAAATGGTAGAAAGCGTACAACCAATTTTTACTTGATAAGATTACTCACACAAGCAAAATCTAGAGGTTTGAATCACCACACTCAAGGATGAATGATAAGATTCAGGGTTTTCACCACTAAACAAAGGGCTTGTTTAGATGAGGAAGAAACAAGTAAAGTGTAAATTACAACTTTTATTCATCAACTAAATTTGAGTACGTTCATTTCTCAAGAGGGGTATATATAGAGAAAAATTACAACTTAGACATGAGCAATGACAACTAAGCATGACAAAGCATTTATTACAACTTTGAAAAGAATAAGGAGTAGTTGATAAAGCATTAATTGCGAGCTAGTGAACAAGAGTTTTAGTTCTTACAATTAATGTAGAGCATTAATTGTTGCACCAACTTGTCAACAAGATCATGCAATACATTAATTGTTGAATTAACTAGTCAACAAGGGCATTAATTGCTATAATTAATGCATAGCATTAACTACACCACCAACTTGTCAACAAGAGCATGCAATACATTAATTGTTGCATCAACTAGTTAACAAGGGCATTAATTGCTATATTTAATGCATATCATTAACTACACCTCCAACTTGTCAACAAGAGTATGCAATTCATTAATTGCTGCATCAACTAGTTAACAAGAGCATTAATTGTTGCATTAACCAGCAAGGTTTGAGATTCTTGAAGTTATTTTGCTCTTGAACGAGTGATTGGTCCAATAATAACATTGGATGGTTCATCTTGTGCTCTATGATTCACATTAGAAATATACTTAGCAATCCATCGAAACCTTATCGTATATTTTACTTGTGTTTGAAGTGAGCATGATTAAAAGAGTGTTAAGACAAAGTAAGGCTAACTTGGGCAGTTGGTTGGGGTCCAACTTTTGCACGAGGATGAGTTTGGAGTGCCAAAAGTTGTGCAAAAAATTTACTCATGTGATAGTTGGTGCAGCATACCGAACCTAATAGTGACCTTAATACATTGTTATTTTTGCATGTTTGCATCATGGTGCATAGCATTAATAGTCATACTAGGTTTTGTAAATAATTTTGGTTAAAAAGGAATTTTTACATTTTCTTGTCCATGACCCTAAGAGAGGGAAATAAAACCCTAGAAGACACAAAGAAATGGGTATGATATGGTGGTAGAAATAGTTTGGTAGCAAAGATGAAAATTTAGAACAAAAAAATAGAAATTAAGCACCTAAATGAGAGCTTTTAGGGATTGAGATTAGGGATTTGGTATTGAAATTATAGAGAAAGTTTAAAGAGAAACTTAGGATTAGGAACATAAGTGTGCACTATTAGATTAATAAATAAACAGGTTTAATTAGTGAGTTAATCTTGAATTTAGGTTACTTGATCTATGGGACAATTAGGGATACTAGATGGAAGCTAAGGGGTAGAAATGGAATTAGAAAAAGTATGTAGCATAAGGGACATTAAAGGAAGGAAATCTTTAATAAATAGTCAAAATTGTCATTGTACAAAGGAGGTGCTAGGAGAGATATTTAAACCTTAGAAAGCTTTAGTTGGTGCACACCAAGAAGGGAGGAAAGAGAGAAGAAAGAATGGAAAAAGAAAGAAGAAAAAAAGAATAAGAAAAAGATAAGAAAATTCTAGAATTTTTGAGATTTTGTTTAAAATTCTTGTAGTTTTTGGTCTTACTTTCAATTCTACATCATTTAGTTGGTTTAGAATCATGTTTTGAGATGTATTGTATGCTAAGATGGTGGCTGACTCGAAACCCCTATGAGAAGAGAGAAATTGTATATCTTGCTAGTTTCAAGAAATTAGTTTTGAGCTGCGATTTGCTTGGTGAAATTGTGTGTTTCTATGGTTAAATTGTGAAATTTGGTGATATTTAGAGGCCTGACAATAGGGAGAACATGGGGGTTATGTTAAAATGAAGAAAGGAAAGTTTTTGGTAAAAGATGCTAGGAAATGAAGCTTAAACTTCACTTAAGAGTAAAATTAGTGAAGAAAATAAAAATTTCAGCAACTTACTGTCCTTGGCCAAAACATTAGGTGGCTGAAAGTGATTCTAATTCTAGGCTAATAAGTGGCTTAGCATATGATTAGGCTAACTTAGGGAAGAAAAGCTAGAAAAGGACCAAATTTGACTCAAAACTAAGTTATACCTAACTAAAGAAGTAGTGACGTGTGTACTGAAAGTTGGGAGCGGAAAATTGTGACTAATAGTTTTAGAGGAATTATAACATCCTAAATGAGGCACAAAATGGGGATGGATTGAGGGCCAAGTAGGGACCAAAGGAAACATAGGACTAGCAAAGAAATAAATGCTAAGTATAGACCAAACTTAAATCTAAGTCCCTCAAATGAGTTCTAAAATTTTTCTAGCAACTTAAGAGATTTGAGAGTTAACTTTTAAGTCCCCCAAAAGTTACTTAAGAGGGTTGAAATGTGATCATAGTAAAGACTAATGAAGGGAAAAAGAATGCTTCATAAGAAATAGGAAGATAATGGTTAGAAGAGAGAATACCATAAAAAGTTAAGAGATAAGGAAATTAGTAACTAAGCAACATCAAGTATTTAGCATGCATTTTATCATGCATTCATGCATTACACTTACATTTGCATATGCCCACCTATAAGAGAGGAGAAAAAAGATACGAGCCAGACCTTGACCAGTCAATTTTGGGAGGACATCAGTAGACTATATACAATATGAGTGGTATACTCTCTAATATTAAATTTTCTAAATGCCTATTTTATAATAAATATAAAATATTTTCCACAACATTTATGTATATTAGTATTAAAATTGAAAAAAGAATGACCTATGTTTTGATTTTTAGTATATTTGTATATGTATATGATTTTATGATTTTATGGTATTTTTGGTTCTTTGGCACTAATACATGAAATGTTGGGTAGTCATATGGATTAGGCGGTAGTTCTACGTGCAATATATAGCATATGACTTTAGACTAGTAGGGTCTCAAACACTGCAGGTAGTGTTAGTTTGGCTGTGGAATGACGACCCACATTGTAGACAACACAACATAGTAGCATCCGACATGTTTTAATGTTTTTCTATTTTACTTCTCTCAAAGATCTTCGATTGTGCACACCCAATTGGAGTTATAACTAGACAATATATGTTTATGATTTCTCTGCTTTCTAGTGCTTTATGTTTTAGCTCGTTTTGACATTTTGGTATATTAGAATTAAATTATTTTTCTATGATTTCTTATTTATGTGATTTCATCGGTTGAATGTTTTCTTAAACCATATTTTACTATGCTAATGTTTTGAATAACTCTTTATTTCCACTAAACGTAGATTGTATGCAATTCACTGAGAACTGTGTTTTCATTTTATTCTATCATGCAAATTCCAGGCTACCAAGCTAAAGTTATCACATTTCCATCACTATATCAGTAATCATATCACTTAGTGAAGCTTTGGCTAGTAGATTATATTTGTACATTTTAGCTAAGAGAAGAGAGTATTGTATTTCTGTAAACAGCCAATAGATGAGGTTTATTTGTAACAATGGATAGGTATTATGGTGTTAGATAATTTTGTAAAGACAATAATATATATATATATATATATATGGTGTATGATCTAGATGTGTGTTGATGTGTGTGGTTTATGTTGTGCATTAAGTATATTATGCTACACAGGTATTACAAGTTGCACTAGTTGAGGCAGTATGATAGGGATCATAGTGAACAGTGCTTTCTTATATCTTCTACGTGCGAGCAGGTGTTGGCTGTTGCCCCACTATCATACCTTACTTAGTTAGATAAGAAGGGTGGGGTGTGATAACTTAAGTGGTATCAGAGCACAAATTTAGAAAGTATTAGGGTTTAGGGTTGGAGAGTGTTAGGGGTCTAGGTTCATGCATAATATATACAAAGGTGATCGCATCCTAACTTGCATTAATTATGACTATTGGAGGAAGCATGATGTAGACTAGGAAAGGAGGAGGTAGATAGTGGAGAGGAAGAAGAACTAGCTAACCTCCTAGGTAGGCAATTATTGTCACATTTACTACACATGAAAAGGCAATAATGTTGCATTTACGTGACACTATGCATGATACCCAAGGACTTAGTTTAATCACCTATTCCCTGACTCCTAAGGTTTATGAATAGGTTAGCTCAAGCCATGAGGAAATATTGGGCAAGGCAAGGAACCTTGAGGATTAAAGGATTTAATTACATTACTGATACACTAAAGATGGGAACATGGTTCTAATGGATGGAGAGAATTTCTTGATTTCAAATAGGAAAATATTTTGAAGACTCTAAAGGAAGAAGTGTTGGCTAGTAGCTTGAGAGTGTTCATATTTATTTTGTGGATGTTTAATTGGTTGTAAAACTCCGAACTTCTAGGGATAATTAAAGAAATTAAAATTGCAAAGGGGTGATTGAAAGAAGTAAGAACTTAGGGGTTGAATTGAAAAAATTAAGTGCTCAAATGAATTAATTAGAAATTAATGGGATTTGAACATAGAATAGTAGGGTTGCAAGGACCAAATCGTGTGAGGATTAAAGTATGTAGATCAAATTGCAAAAATAGCACAAATTGAAACGAAAAACTAGTGACTAATTTTTTTTTATTATTTATAACCCTTCAATTCATGATTTAATTTGAATGTTTTATATAAACGTTTTATATATCAACGTACAACAGGTAAGGAGGAGCAAAAGCCCTCAAGAAATTTTCAGAAAATCTCATTTTTAGCTGGTCAATTTCTCTATTTTTTATTCGGGAAAACCATCCACCATTACCAAGATATCTCAAGCTTTATTCATTGAATTGAGCAGCTTAAAAGTCAAATTGGAGAAGCCACCCAAGTTGCCTGGTGCATCTTGAGTGTGGATCTACAAGCAATTCCAGGCATTTTGAGATAAAAAGTTCTAAATTTTGGTTAAATCATCAATCAGTTTCTATTGCAGAAACTAGGTCTGGAAGGCACATCTGGTTGAGGGATCCAGGTCTACTGAGACTCGGTTGCTCTAAATTGGGTTGGGTTATTTATTTTGTTTGGGCCGTGGGCCAGCCCAAGTGAAATAGGCTAGAAAAAAAAGACTTTGGGCCATGGCCAATGGGCCAAGCCCATAGTGGATTTAAGCTCGTTCAGATATTGGGTTCCGAGTTAGGCCTGCTTTGGATCAAGGATCTAGATCAATAATTAAATTAATGAATAAATAAATAAGAAAATAGCAAAAAAGGAAAACCAACCGGTTTAGGGACTTCTACACCAGTTCACGACCGCTTCAAGGTAATGTAAGAAAGGTAATAAAACAATCTAGCTGGTTCATGATCGGTTCAATGGTAAACCCGCTGCTTCAGTATAAAAATTAAAGAATTAGGCCTTTAAGTGGCTGGTTCAACATTGTTATCGTTAGTTCAATGTGTTTTCTGGCTGGTTCAGTGGATTTAAGTTTGGTTCAGGGGATTTTATGGCCAGTTCAATAGATTTTATGGCTAGTGCAGTGGATTTTAAGGCCAATTCAACGGGTTTAATGCCAGTTCAACGGATTTAAGGCTAGTTCAGTGGGTTTCAAGGTCAGTTTAGTGGAATTAAGGTTGGTTCAACCTTCTAGTAACCGGTTCAAGACTTATTTAATACTTTAATGGTTGGTTTAAGGGATAATTAGACTGATTTATTGTTTTATGAGCTCGGTTCAAGACTTTAGTATATGGAATGTGGTTTATTTGATCAGTTTGGGATTTTAAAATTCCTGACATGGGTTCGGAAATGAAAACTAAGGATGTATTCGGGTTTTAGTAAGAAATTTAGTTTTAAATTAATTTTGAGACATATTATATTCTAAAATAAGAATTTTGATTATTTCTAGATCAATTATTCGACTCTCGGTGAGCCATATCGATGACACTTGGAGTTCGCAATTCTTCAATACTGTGAGTAATAATACGTATTTATATGATTTGTTATTTTTTATATTTGATAAATGTTGAGTTTTACATGAACTGTTTTATAAATTCAGTTATTTCAAAATTAGAATGTGATATCATATAAAAGCTCTCAAGGGACATATATGGCATTTTTGATTTATTTGGAAATTTCCTGAACTGTTGATTTTGATTACTGATGTGTTTGAAACATTGAACTTCTGTAAACTTATTTTTGTTACTATTATGTTTGGACGAGTTGAAAAGTTGTAAATTGTTTCATTGAAACTCTGGAAAATGGTTTTATGGGAGTATTGAATGGCTAGAATACTGTAGCTAATAGTAGTACGTGTTAGATTGAGTGCATCTTGGCTTGTGTCCCCAACTAGCAGGGTGGTGCTAGACTACTGCATGGAAAGGCTTGTTATATGTGTAATGGCAAATTAAGAGGTCGCCACTTTGTTATATGTGTATTTGTTTAATTCTCTGTTATGAAACTCCTTAAGTTTGTACAAGTGGAAATAAATCTTATTTTATGATGAAAGTATTTGATATATGACTCTTGTCATATAAACACGTATTATTATTCATTGGTTTATTAAACTCATTCTTTTATTTTTCCAGACTCAAGTTTAGCTCTTCTAATTGATTCTGCTGGGTGATAGGAGTTTCTTGTTCCAGTTGTCTAGCTATCTAAGCTTAGCTGTTAGTTCCAATTCCAAGTCGGTTAACATTGTTATTTTGTTTTTAGTTAGCTCTACAATTACACATAGGGTCTCCGATGTTTCTAAGTGTATTGGATTTTCAAAAATTGTGTCAAACTTTAGGTATTGTATTACATTTAGTTTTATTTTGTTGTGTTATAGTTCTAAGTATGAAAGGCTTGCAGGGTTGGATCTTATCCTAACCCTAGCGCTGATCACGAATTTGACTTTCCGAGTCATGACAAAGTTGGTATCAGAGCCCTAGATTATTTGTGATCATTAGAGCAACATTTTTCTATAGAGTCTCACTTATGATTATGAGCCAGCCATTTTCATAATCGAAAGGCTATAGAAGGACTGTTAGGAGTATTCTGTTCCCAATTGTAATTCTCTCTTGTACTCACTCTGACTCTTGCCATTTTGTATTATGAAATCTTTAAATAGATGGATGCATGATTCGAAAACACGAGTTTAGATTCCAAGGACGAGGAGTCAGTGATTCTTGATGATAGAGTAGTGCCTGGCTAGCCAATTTGATTGGTGTAATTAAATACTCTTGATCATTTTTGATTCAATATATATGTAATTATTTCATTGGCCATCTTCATCGAATGTGTAAATTTTACATTTGGTTGAAATCCTTAGACTATATATAACTATAGAATTTGGTTACGCATATGGATGGTGATCATGAAATAAGTCTCTATGGTTTTAGTCTTAAATGTTCCAAGTCGTAGAATAAGTCAAGATAGGGTATTGACTAGATTCAGTTAGACTTGCACGTGTATAGAATACTTGTAAGGAGGGTGCCTCGTTTCATAGGCGATCAGTGTAAGTGACACTAATGCATACACGTGGGTGCTTGTTAGAGAATAAGTTCACTGAACGATTCCGCTTAGAGAATTCTCTACTGGATGCTTGTCGAAAATTAGAATTCTCTATGCTTGCGATAGTGCATTAAGTAATTCTTTGACTTGAGGTTTTGTTGTGATCTTGTATATGGGTACTTGCACTTTGATGTTTTTCCCCGATCACAGGTTGATCATATAAAGGGTTTTTATGTTGGGTATAAACCATTCATATATGGAAGTCTACGAGGACTGACATAGGATCCATTACTAATCTAGCAGAATAGGTGAATCTCCTATACTATCTACAAATAGTTGTTCTAAAGTCCTTGCGCAAGGCATATGACAAACAATTAGGAAAGCAGTTTCCTAGATTGGTCATTGAACAACTGTTTGAAATAGATGTATTGTTATTGAGATTATCGGGATACCGACATGTTATCCAAATCCTGTATCTCGAACTGGAGATTAGTTAATGGAAGGATTGTATTTGCATGGTATGCGCAAACGGAAAAAGGTTCACGGTTTTACCTTCACCTATTTCTAGGTCTTTACGGGCTTGTTGCTAGACATATCCCGTGAAGTGTGGGTACTCTTGTTTGAATGTAGATTAGTTCAAGAGTGGTTAATTAAAAGGTGTTTCATTAACTGGAATAATTAATTATAATTAATTATTCATATATTAAATCGTAATTTGTTGCAGGCCTACTACTCGCTAATTGGTGAACCTAATGGGTCACACACAAGGGCAAATAAGTCCATATCATTTATAAGAATTTATTTGAATTAATTAATTTGATTAATTAATTAAAACTAATTAATTAAATGATTTGTCATTTAATTAATAGATAAAGAAGAATAAAATATTATATTAATTAAATAGTTTAATTAATTAATTATTTAATCTTATCATATAAAATCTCCTAATTAGTTGGGAGATTATTAAAAATAATTAATATGAATTATCTACATAGATATTATTTGATTTTAAATTAAATAATATCGATATTATCTCCTAATTTATGATAAGATAAATATAAAATTATTTCTCTAGAAATATAGGTCTCGGAGACCTTTATCAAGAGTGAGATTTTCAAGAAGTTGAGAGGGAGAGATTCTCTACAATCCTTAGATCAAGAAGTTATCATGATAAAAAAGTCCATAAGTTGAGAAAAGTGCTTTTGGATTACTAGCATAATCCTAAGCACTAGTGGACGTTCCCCATGTGGATACCGTTAGAAGAAGTGCATTTGAACTTTTCATGAACCGTTCCAACTTACGTGCTAGTTTGCTGACGTGTGAATTTGAATTTGCTCAATCCTTACATCAGTCGGAAGCTTGTGAGGTATAAATCAATTTTCTCAGATTAAATTCATGCATATTGTATCTTGGGGCATAGAATTAGGGATCCAACGTGATTCGATCATGCAATAAAAGATAACAAATTTTAAATTTCTGTTGCCTTAAAATTCCCTATTTTGATGTGAAAACAAACATCTGATACACTCTGAAATAGATCACCTACTTTAGAGGTACAGTTGCAGGCACAGCCTTTGGTAATAGCTAGAGGATAGGGTAGATCGAGAGCTAGAGGAAGAGGTTATGGGAGGACGACCAGCAAAGTGGGTTAGGTAGAGTCAGAGGGGTAGGCTCGACCTGTTGATAGTTTTGACAAGGTGGTTCAAGTTATACAGGGCATGCAACAAACGATGATTACGGGCATGACTGGGATACAATAGACCCTAGTTACTCTATTAGAGAGGTTGGTGCACCAGGGGAGGACCAGAACTCTGAATAATATCAGTCTTGGAGCATTAGAGGTTGGTACAAGTTCAACCTTGAGAACTCGAGAGGCTCTGCCAATGATTGGGTAGGAACTGGCATAGAGGAGACAAAAGGTCTAGATAGTAGTTGGGGCTACACAGGCGGTTTTGGGGTAGTAGATTAGCCTCGAGAGTCAGGTTCAGGGTTTCCTCCAATTCAAGCCATTGACTTTTTCTAGGCAGGGAGTACTGAGGCTCCCTAGCACTTCATTGATCAGATGGACATCATATTCGAGGTAATGAAATACTCCAGTCCTAAGTGTGTAGAGTTAGTTGCTTGTAGACTACATGATCTAGCACAGTCGTATAAGACTATGGTGTCTAGGAGACCTCGAGGAGTTTGTGACTGCTTTCATGGACTGGTTTTTATCAGCTAAAAGGTTCATTCAGGGATTAGTGGAGCCTTTGTTCCAAGTTTTAGCCCCTCACATGGGGAGGTATACATACATCGAGGCAGTGGATGCAGCTCAGGCGATAAAGGCGAGAGGTTTCGAGCAGAGGGCTTTTAAGGAAACCAGAAAGAAGGCTAAGCACTCATGATCTTTTAGTGGTGGTCAAAGTGGTTTTCAAAGTCAGTAGCACACTGTTTAGATCAGGCCAACACAATTTGGCCATTTGTTTGTGGATGTTTAAGCACCAGTTGGCAAGATGAGGAGTATAGGATAGTTGGAGCAATGTAGTCCAGTCCCACTTAGTCAAGAGGACCTGACTCATCGTACTTGTGGACATAACCATTGGGGGTGATGTTACAAATAGAGTGGTGCTTGGTATTGGTGCGATGACCTGGGGCACAAGATTAAAGACTGTCCACTGATGCAGATTGATAATACTCAGGCAATCGGTTAGTTAGGTGGAGCAACTTCATCAGTTCCTGAGCAGTCAGTTTGGGGTCAAGAATGAGGCTCTGGTGGTCAAGACCGTGACTAGACCGAGAGGGGTCAAGTGTGAGTGTATTCTTTGACTAGATAGGTGATCAGGAGGCCAACGTGGGGGTGATAGGTATGAAAAATCATGTGGCCTATTATGTGTAGATTATGGTCTGAATTCGGCTCAACTTACTTGTGTATCTTTATACTGTGATGCGTGTTTGATTAAGAAAACCTTTTGTGACCATTCTTGTAAGAAAACCTATTTAGGGTAGATACGAAAATAAGTTCTGTTGGGTTAAAATAAATGATAGAAATACACCACTACCTGCCTATTTGGATATTATCGACTTTAATGAAATCTTAGTTATGGATATCGGTGATGATTGGAGTACCCACTCCCCACTGATAGATTTTACTAAGCAAGTATCTGGATTGCACCTTTTAAGGTATTATACAAAAGACATTGTAAATTTCTGATAAGATGATCTGAGATAGGAAAAGCTAAATTTCTAGGACTAAACTTAGTACAGGTAGCAACGGATGAGGTACAATTGACTAGACAGCTAATATTAGTTGCTTAAAGCAAGCAGAAATCTTATGTTGATCAGAGTAGACGGAAGCTTAAATTTAAAGTGAGAGATCAAGTGTTCTTAAGAATTTCACTTTTAAAGGGTAACACGAGATTTGGAAAGAAAGAAAAGTAAATCTGCCATACATTGGTTTATTTGAAGTATTGGATTGAGTCAGTGCGATGGCTTATAGATTGACCATGCCACCTAAGTTTTTTGTAGTGCACCATGTATCTATGCTTCCAAAATATGTGCCCAACCTGTTACATGTTTTAGCTCCACAAGAGATACAGTTAGATGCTGACTGGTCATATAAAGAGGAATTGTAGCCATGTTGACTGATAGATCAAGAAGCTAATGACTAAATAGATAGTATTTGTGAAAGTGTTATTGAAATATTGCTCAAAAGAGGAAGTGACATGGGAGTCTGAGGAAGTGCTGCCCTTGAAGTACCCTCATTTATTTGTGACATAAGGTTAGTTAGTAGTCAGATTTAAATTTAGGGACTAAATTTTTTATAAGGGGGGAAGATTGTAAAACCCCAAATTTTTGGGGACAATTAAAGAAATTAAAATTGTAATGGTTGATTGAAAGAATTAAGAATTCAGGGGTTGAATTGAAAAAATTAAGGGCTCAAATGAATTAATTAGAAATTAATGGGATCTGAACATAGAATAGTAGGGTTGCTAGGACCAAATCGCGTGAGGATTAAAGTATGGGGATCAAATTGTAAAAATAGCACAAATTGAAATGAAAAGCCAGTAACTGATTTTTTTTTATATTTATAACCCTTCAATTAATGATTTAATTCAAACATTTTATATAAAAGTTTTATATATCAGCATATGATAGGTAAGGAGGAACAAAAGCCCTTAAGAAATTTCTAGAAAATCTCATTTTTAGTTGGTCAATTTCTCTATTTTTCATTCAGGAAAACTATCCAACAATATTGAGATTTCTCAAGCTTAATTCATCGAATTAAGCAGCTTAAAAGTCAAATTGGAGAAGCCAACCAAGTTGCCTGGTGCATCTTGAGTGTGGATCTACAAGCAATTCCAAGGATTTTGAGATAAAGTTCTAAATTTTGGTTAAATCATCAATCGATTTCTATTGCAGAACTGGGTCTAGAAGGTAGACCCGGCTGAGGGATCCAGGTGTGTTGATACACGGCTGCTCTAAATTGGGCTGGGCTATTTATTTTGTTCGGGCCGTGGGTTGGCCAAGTGAAATAGGCTAGAAAAAAGAAAGACTTTGGGCCATGGCTAATGGGCTAGGCCTGTAGTGGATTTAAGCTTGTCCAAGTATTGGGTCCTGGGTTAGACCTAATCTAAATCAAGGATCTAGATGAATAATTGAATTAATTAAATTAATAAATAGATAAGAAAATGGTAGAAAAGGAAAACTAGCTAGTTCAGTGACTTCTCCATTGGTTCATAGCTTGTTCAAGGCAATGTAAGAAAGGTAATAAAGTAATCTAGTTGGTTCATGGCCAGTTCAAGGATAAACCAGCCAGTTCAACATAAAAATTAAAGAATTAGGGTTTTAAGTGGCCGGTTCAACATTGTCATGGCAGTTCAGTGTGTTTTCTAGCCAGTTCAATGGATTTAAGTTCGGTTCTGGAGATCTTATGGCTAGTTAAGTATGCTTCATGGTCGATTCAATGGATCTAAGGCTAGTTCAGTGGATTTTATGGTCATTTCAGTGGATTTTAAGGCTGTTCAATTGGTTTAAGGCCGGTTCAATGGGTTTTATGGCCGGTTCAGTGGAATTAAGGGTAGTTTAGTGGTTTTCATGGCTGGTTCAGTGAGTTTAAGTTCCAGTTTAGAGATATTTTGACCGGTTCATGGTTAGTTCAACCATCTAGTGACCAGTTCAAGACCAATTTTGTACTTTAATGGTTGGTTTAAATGATAATTAGATTGGTATATTATTGTATGAGCCCGATTCAAGATTTTAGTGCATGGGATGTGGTTTATTTGATTGGTTTGGGATTTTAAAATTCCCAATATGTGTTTGAACACGAAAACTAAGGATATATTCTGGTTTTAGAAGGGAATTTAGTTTTAAATTAATTTTGAGGCATTATATTCTAGAAAATGAATTTTGATTATTTCTAGATCAACTGTTTGACTCTCGATGAGCAGTATCAATGACACTCAAAGTTCATGATTCTTTAGTATTGTGTATAGTAATACGAGTTTATATGATTTGTTATTTTCCATATCTGATAAATGTTGAGTTTTATATGAACTGTTTTATAAATTCAGTTATTTCGAAATTGAAATATAATATTCTATAAAAGTTCACAAGGGACGTATATGAGATTTTTTGATTTGTTTGGAAATTTCTTGAGCTGTTGATTTTGATTACTGATGTGTTTGAAACATTAAACTTCTTTAAATTGATTTTTGCTACTATTACGTTTGGACAAATTGAAAAGTTGTAAACTGTGTCTATTAAACTCTAGAAAATGGTTTTATAGGAGTATCGAGCGGTTAGTACACTGTAACTAATGGTAGTATGCATTAGACAAAGTGCACCTTGGCCTATATCCTTAGTTAGCAAGGGTGATGCTACATTACTGCGTGGAAGGGCTTGTTATATATGTATCGGTAGGTTAAGAGGTCACCACTCTATTATATGTGTATCGACAGGCTAACAAGTCATTGCTCTGTTATATGTATATCTGTTCAGTTCTCTATTACAAAACTTCCGAAGTTTGTATAAGTGGAAATAACTCTTGTTTTATGATAAAAGTATCTGATATATTCCCTTTGTCATATAAACACGTATTATTATTCACCGGGTCAGTATATTCATTCTTTTATTTTTCCAGACTTAGGTTCAACTCTTTCGATGGATTCTACTAGGTGATAGAAGTTTCTTGTTCCAACTGTCTGGCTATCTGAGTTTAGCTGTTAGTTGCATTTCCAAGTCCATTAACATTGTTATTTTTTTTAGTTAGCTTTACGATCACATATATGGTTTCAGATGTTGATAAGTGTATTGGATTTTCATAAGTTGTATTAGACTTTGGGTACTGTATTAAGTTCAGTTTTATTTTGTTATGTTATAGTTTCGAGTATGAAGAGATTGCGGGGTTGGATCTTATCTTGACCCTAACACCAGTCATGGATTTGACTCTTTGAGTCTTGACATTGGTGATGTGAGATTTGAGGCAGCAGAGGTTGCAGGTTTTAAATTTGATAAAGATTTTGGAGACTTGTACTAGTTATGAGTTAAGGAATTTTAGTCCATTAACTAGAACTTAAATTGGTAACTAGGGACAAGGCCTTTAGCATAGTTAACAAATATGTGCTTATAATATAAATCAATTATTTTAAGGGAAGTTAGGGACAAGCATTATATTATGACTTTTAGATAACATATTTGGTCTTGGAGCGTTAGACTTTAAAATGTATCAGTAGTATATAATATATCATTGAATCTTGTTAGGAGATTTGGTAAGGTCAAAGGATTTGGAAAGACTTGAGTAACCTTAGTAGGCACTCAAGGGCTTCGGAAGTATGAATTTCCTACATGTATAGTGGAAATAGTAGAAGAACATTTTGAAAATGATTCAAAGACATGCGTTTTATATAATAACTGGACTGATTTGAGCTTAAAAGATTTAAGGGCATGCCAATAATAAGTTCTCATTTAGATCCTTAAAGAATGGTTACAAGTGGTTCAAAATTTATTTTTGGAGATTCTTAGGATAATTCAGAACTTTTTATGATCAAACTGTTTGAGAAGAATTTAAGATAAAGTGATTGAAAGTTCTCTAGAAATCAGAGTTGTCAGTGGTTCACTTACTTGAGTTGAGGTTCTTTTAGGAATGTGTAAATTAAAGATCTTGCTGGACATTAGTAACAAACTATAGGTAGAACTGATTGATATACTATCTAAAGAAAGTATTTAATGAATAGCTTTCTGGATATATATACATATATTGAAAAATTGGATGGTAAAATAGTTCCCATGTGATGGTTCACTGTGAGATACATGCCAAGATAACACCTGTTAAGGGTCGTTACATCTAGCTAGGAGTCTGAACTTTTCAACTATGTGCATTGATTGTGGTTTAATTAGGAAAGAGACTAGAGGAGGTTTAGTGGGCAGGAAGAAATGGACCAAGAGAGGGATGACTATATATCTTTGTATCTTCTGAAAACTAAATTTTAAGGACAAAATTCTTTTAAAAGGAGTAGAATGGTGGCATACCGAACCTAATAGTTACCTTAATACATTGTTATTTTTGCGTGTTTGCATCATGGTGCATAGCATTGACATTCATAATAAGTTTTGTAAATAATATTGGCAAAACAAGAATTTTTACATTTTTCTTATCCCCAACCCTGGAAGGTGGAAATAAAAACCTATAAGATACAAAGAAATGAGTATGATATGGTGGTAGAAATAGATTGGCAAGAAAAGGAAAAATTTAGGGGAAGAAACCTAGGAATTAAGCACCTAAATGAGAGCTTTTAAGTAGTGAGATTAGTGAGGTTAATTAAAGAGTTAATCATAATATTAGAGAAAAGAAATGAGAGGTTAAGGGATATTAGGAAGTTAGTATATTATGACTATCGGAATAGATTTGGATTTTGGTAGTGAAATTATGGAGAAATTTTAGAGAAAAACTTAGATTTAGAATATAAGTGAGCACAATTAGATTAATGAAATTAGTAAGTTTAGTTAGTGAGTTAATTCTTGATTTTATATTGCTTAATCTAAGAGAGAATTAGGGGTATTAGATAAAACTTAACAGGCAGAAATGCAATTAGAAAATACATGTAGCACAAGAGACATGTAAGGAAGGAAATCTTTAATGAAGAAGCAAAATAATCATTGTACAAAGGTGGTGCTAGGAGAGATATTTAAGCCTTAGAAGGCTCTAGCTGGGGTGCACCAAAAGGGAAGGAAAGAGAGGAGAAAGAAAGGAGAAAGAAGAAAAGAGAAGAAAAATGTAAGAAAATTCTAGAATTTTGTAAGTTTTGTTTGAAATTCTTGTACATTTTGATTTTGCTTTCAATTCTACATCATCTAATTGATTCAAAATCATGATTTTCAGATGTTTTGTATGCTGAAATGGTGGCTAACCTAAAACCCCTAGGAGAATAGAGAAATTGTGTAAGTTGCTAGTTTTAAGAAATTATTTTGGAGCTTTGATATGCTTGGTGAAATTGTGTGTTTGTATGGTTAAATTATGAAATTTGGTGATGTTTATAAAGAAGAAAATAGGGTGAAATGTGGGGGTTATGTTGAAATGGAGAAAGGAAAGGTTAAGAGAAAGAACGCTAGGAAATGAAACTTAAACTTGACTTGAGAATAGGATTAGTGAAGAAAATAAAAATTTCAGCAACTTACTCTTCTTGGCTGAACCATTAGGTGGCTGAAAGTGATTCTAATTGGAGAATAATAAGACGATTAGGCTAACTTAGAAAAGAAAAGCTAGAAAATGACCAAATTTGACTCAAAACTAAGTTATACTTGACTAAAGGAGTAGTAAAGTGTGTGCTGAAAATTGGGAGCGGAAAATTGTAAGTAAGAGTAATTGTTATGTAGGAATTCTAATGTCTTAAATGAGGCACGAAATGGGGAGGGATTGAGGGCCAAGTAGGGAACAAAGGAAACATAAGGTTAGGAAAGAAATAAATGCTAAGTATAGACTAAGCTTAAAACTTGGTCTGGCAAATGAGTGTTGAAATTTTTCTAGCTACTTAAAGGTCTTGAGAGATGACTTTAAGTCCCCAAAAGCCACTTAAGAGAGCTGAAATGGGATAATAGTTCAAACTAATGAAGCGAAAAATGACGGCTCTTAAGAAATGGCAAGATAATGGTAGAAGAGAAAACACCACAAAAGTTAAGAGATGAGAAAAATAGTAACTAAGCAACATCAAGAATTTAACATACATTTTTATCATGCATTCATGCATTACGCTTACATTTGCATATGCCCACCTGTAGGAGAGGGGACAACATACACGAGCTCAACCTTAACTAGTCAGGTTTAGGATGACATTTGTAGACTGTATATAAGGTGAGTGGCATACTTTCTAATCTTAAATTTTCTAAATGCATGTTTTACAATAAATATAAAATATTTTCCACAACATGTATGTATTTTAGCATCAAAATTAGAAACAGAGTGACCTATGTTGATTTTCAGTATATATATGATTTTATGATTTTACGCTATTTTGGCTTCTTCGGCACTCAGACATAAAACATTGGACAGCCATTTAAGATAGGTGGTAGTTCTACATGTAGTATATGACATATGACTTTAGACCTAGTGGGGTCCTAGACATTGCAAACTATGCCAGTTTGGTTGTGGAGTGGCGATCCAGACTACATAGCATACTAGTGCACGATATGTTTTGATATTTTCATGTTTTACTACCCTTAGAGCTCTTCGGTTGTGCATACTTGACTAAAGTTATAGGGTAGATAGTATATGTTTATAATTTTTTTGTTTTCTTTTGCTTCTACATTTCATCTTGTTTTGACATTTTTGTGTATTAGAATTAAACTATATTTCTATGATTTCTTATTTATGTGATTTCACCAGTGGAATGTTTTCTCGAACCATGTTGTACTATGCTATTGTAATGAAAAATTCTATGTTTTCACTGAGCTTAAATAATTTGCCATTCATTGGGAATTGTGTTCTCATTTTATTCTATCATGTAGATTCCAGGCTACCTAGCTAGAGTGTTATCACATTTCCATCATTGCATTAGTGATCATTTCATTTAGTGGAGGTTGTGCCAGCAGATTATATTTGTAGCTTCTAGCTAAGAGGAGAGAGTACTATATTTCTATAGACGATCGAGCTTGCAGATCTAACTATAGCTAAAACAAGTAAAGAAGCTATGGAAGGAAGTAAAACAACAGTGGCTTTGTTTGTATGTAACTCTAGGTCAAACATTCATGTAGATCAAAACATAATCTTTGAATCATCATTCATATCATCATATATATCACATCATATATACATGTCTAAATCTGCTGGGTGCTACTAGTCATGAGACTCGTACCATGGGTACACCACTCCTATGAACAAACACACATGGCTTGGTGATGCTATGATCCCATTACCAAGACAATGTCATGTAGGATTACCACGGGTTCAAATCCATCCCCGTGATTACCCAATAGATTATCCAGGTGAATGGCACCATTTTAAGAAAATAAATAAAGTATCCATTTTAATAAACAAACATGTTGCAGAAAATAAATATTATTCCTGTTTCCATTTTATAAACATAACAAGAGCATAGTAAATCCATTCATAAATTTGAGAATAAAAATTAATTTTCAAAATACTGAGTTTAGGAGGAAAATCACTCACTGTTGCTGATACCGTGTATGTTCAAAATCACATATGTCGGCTTAATTACTTGATTGGTGAACTTCTCCTAATATGGAACAATGTATATGATCAATGGCATGCGCTAAATATGGATGAATAAATAAGTACAGAAGTGCATGTGTTGAATAACATTTTAATAAATTTCTCTCTTTTCTTCCCTACTTTTAGGTTACATTATCTCTTTTGCATGTGGTCCGAAAATTCTAAAAATATCAATATACAACAGTTATCAACTTCTGTATGCTAATTTATGTTCACGTTCGAGAAATGAGCTATAATTATTTTTTTTAATGAAAAATAATCTTCAAGCAGGTAAGTCCAGCTTTAAGTTCAGTTTTAGTAATTTCCTAGGCTAAATTGGCCTTGAATGCATTAGGTTAACTTAGTCCCTCCTTAGACTCTTGTCTAGACTTGTTTTTAGCCACTAATTTGTGGTCAATTCTCCCTTAATCTCATACTATCACGTTCCCGACCGAGTCGGGACAGGGATGACTATAGTGTTCATATATCTCGCATACATACATTATTCCATGCCATATTAGTATGTCTAGCTTGAAAATAAATATTTTTAAAAGTTAGTATGAAAAAAAAAGGGAGAAAATAATAATAATAATGATAATAGTAATAGATACCCTTACATGGCTGCACAAATAATTAAGTTAGCATTTATTTGTTCAAGTTCACTTAGCATAGCAATTAAGAGAAAAAAAAATTTGGAATTCTTAAATTTAATGTTAGGAGCATCCAAAAATTTGAGAATTTTTAAGAGATTGAGATGATAATTTAGGGAGATAAATTTTAGTAATGGGAATCTTTGAGGAAATCTCAAGTTAGAGGATTAAGAAGTTAACTAGTGAGCTAATTGTATGATTCAATTTCTAACTCAAGAGGGGTACAGGTGCAAAAATTAAATGATAAAGGGAGAAATTGAAAACAATAAACAAGTGAGGGGCTTCTTTGTAAATACCCCTAATTTTGCCTTACATCTATGTACAACTCACTTGCAATTAACTTAGATTAACCCTCCTAGTCGTGAGACAAAAAGGAGAATAGAAGAAAAGGGTTTTGAGAAGCAAAGGAAAACCATGAGAAGAGGATTGAAGGTAAGTTGATTTTCTCTTTAAAATCCTTTGATGTTTTGCAAATTCTTTCTTGTTATAGTCTTGCATCATCTAGATTTTCCCTTTCATGTCTGGATTTTTGAGTGGAGAACTGGAAATTTCGTTGGGTTGCATGTTGTAGGAGCCGAACATGATACGAGGAGGAGATACATGAAATTGTTGCTTGTTTTAAGGAGTTTTGGAATGAAATTTGTATTGCTGTGAATTTTCTGCAAATTAATGGTTTATTTGTGATCTAAACTGCTGTAAATGATGTTAGGAATTAGGGAAGAAGAGGGGAGTAAAGTTGTAGTTAGAATGGAGAGAATGTTTGGCAAAATAATGAGAAATGTAAGCTGGAATCTCAGCTGAAAAAAAACAGAGCATCTGCAGAAATTTTTGCAATGATGCTTGCTTGGGCTGAAACTTATGGAGGATTTAATTAGGGAAAAATCAAGTTAGGAAAGTGTATTAAGTGTATAATTAACCACCTTAGGGAGGGGATTAGTAATTGACACCATTTGAATCAATTTACACTACTTGAGGAAGAGGAAATGAAGACAATACCTATGCTGTCAAACTGGAAATTTCCAGCAGTGATATACTGGGTTTGGCTTAGATTTTGAGGGCTGGAATGGGCTCTAAAAGTTCATTTTCCTAAGTTAATTAAGTGTTGGTTGAGTCATCTTAAGGAGGATTAAAAGAAATTTTCGAAATTTAGCTCTAAGTGCACTATTCAAGTAAGTATAAAGAAACTAGTATACTGTCACTGCTGCAGATTTTTCTGCAGCAAAACCATGGTTAAACCTGAATATTTTGAGTCTATAATGGGACTAAAAACAAGCTTGAAAATTTGGTTTAGGTAGAGATCAAGTCACCTTAAAGAGGGAAGGAGAGAGGACCCGAAATTCTGATTCAAGAAGGGGAAATTTCCCTAGAAGATGAAGTGAAAGTGTGCTGTAATTTTGACAGCAAACTTACTGCAGAGAAGTCTTGATGTTAGGCCAAAATTTGGGGGCTTAAATGAGCTCGAAAAACCCCACCTCTACAAGTTAATTAAGTGTTAATTAAGCTACCTTAAAGAGAAATAAAAAGGGAAAATAGAAAATAGCTTTCATAATGCAAAGTAATTGCTAAGTTTCTGTGATGCACAGTAGAGAACAATCTGAAAAATTTCCAGCAAACTATCCTGCTATAGACTAAAATTTTGGGGACTTGGATGGGCTTAAGAACAGGTCAAATTAAACGCTTAAGTGATGATTAAGAGCAATTTAGAAGGTAGTTAAAAAAAAAGCAGGAAATTAAGCTCATATCACCGAAATTTGTGATGAAATGGTAAGATTGTGCAGCAACTATGCTGCAGAAAATTTCTGCAACAGTACTTTGATTTGGCAAGCCTTTTTGGGGTTGTTGGAGCATCAAAGTTGAGTAAAATAAGTTACTTAAGTGTGGGTTAAGTCACCTTGAAAAGAAGATTGAAGGAAAAACTAGAGAACTAGCTTAATCTAAGCAAATTGACTTAAAGCAATGAGTTATAAGGTGCTGGAATTTTGACTGTAAATTTCCTGGTACTGTACTCTGTTTAGGCTGAAATTCTAGGGAGATTAGGAGGGGTTTAAAGCTGGTTAAAGGAGTAACTTCAAAGTAGATCAAGTCAATTTAGAAAGGAGTTTGGTAGAAGTCCACTTTTAGCTGAAGAACTACATGAAAATTAGTTGAAAAGGGGGTTGAGTATGTGCAGAAAATTATTTGACAGAAAATTCTGTTTTGGTGAAGAAATTTGTGGGAGAGCTAGAGTTCACTAAGGACACGAAATAGGGAGATTAAAAGCCTAAGAGAGGGGCAAAACCATAGGCTTAGCTTAAGAAAAGAGCTAAGAATATAAGAGATCACTTCAAGGTTAAATCTTTCAAACTAACATTAGGAATTCCAAGTGAATTAAAGGATATGAGGCTAGTAAGCTGAAATGAAGATGCACAATTTGAACTAGAAAGAAATTCAAAATAATTCCTATGGAATTAAGTCAAGGATGATAGGAAGGAGCATAATCCTAATGGGCAATAATAAAAGAACTTAGCAATTTAGCATTCTTGACATACAACATGCATTTGCATCGAGCATACCATACACCCCTTATTTTGAAACTTTTCCACTTGTAGGAGAGGGAGACTGAGCCGAGCCCGACGTTGGCCCATCCGAGCCCACGAGCCATACGTAGGGTATATCACCCAATGAGTGGCACATTCTTTAAACTTAGAGTTTTAAACTTAAAATGTATGCTTTATGATAAAGATGACCCGTTTTCAAACCATACATGTATGTTTTATACCAAATTAGAAACAGAGTGCTATGTTCTATATTCTAGTGTATATGATATGTTTGATTTGATTTTATGACTTTGGTGCCTCGGCACTCAATTTTGCATGCCGGACAGCCATTTGGGGTAGGTGGTAGTCCTACAACCGATGTTATGACATTAGATCAGGGAGGTCTCAGACACTACAGACTGTGTAGTCTGACTTGGAGTGGTGACCCATAGCTTAGGCCACACAGTGTAGTAATGTTTGACATTTTTATAATTTGATGTTTTCATGTTTTTACTGCCCTTAGACGTTATGGGCTATGCACACCCTATCAAACTCCTATCAGATAGTTGTGAATGTGACCTTTATGATTCTTGATGTCTTCATATTGGATGTTCTAAACATGTTATTGAAATGCTGAACGTTGCAACGAACTTGTCATGATGCTTTGTTCTTATATTTCCTTGGGATGCTTAAATTATATGGAAATTTGGCATGGAAGTCTGAATCATGTTTCTATTTGAATGATTCTTCAAGGTATGCTTTTATATACATATATGCATGTTTTAGTAAAGGAAAAATCATTTTGTTTTTGCTAAGTTTAAATTTGTGCCATTCACTGAGATTCAATCTCACCCTTTTTATTTTTAAACTTTTAGATCTTAGCAGGAGCCCTGTCACCTACTTAACCAGTTCGTGTCTACACTACATAATAATTGAGGGTGGCTAGCAGAAGGTCCGTAGAGATTATTTTTGTCTCTTGCATATATTAGCCTAGTATGAATAGAGATGTAATATATAACGAGTTTATACATAAATTTTGAACTGCAACTAGTGAAATAGATGCATGTGTTTATGTATATGTGGGTATGAATACATTTGATGGCATGCCTAGGTCCCAGGTATGAAAATATGTATGTGGAAATGCTAAAGAGCATATGAGATTAGTGCTCTAGGATTATATTACTAAAATGTCAATAGAGATACAGGTTAAACTTTGAAATGAGGGGTTATAGCTACTGGCATGCTGCCGGATTTTCGATGCTAGTGGGTGTTGGTCGTTGCCCTAGCTGTCACGCCTTGCTAAGTGCGAGAAGCTGGGCGTGACACATACACTTTTGCAATAATTTATAGCTTTTCAGTAAGAGCTTCTAACCTCACACATTAGCTAAGGTGTTTATTTAAACTTGAATCAATCCTTAAGATTTATCTAGCTTTCATTTCTTTACTAAACCTCCCCTCTTTTACTCACCAAAATATTCACTAACCAGCTTACTAATTAAGTCTTAAGTTAACCAAAATTTGGGGAAAAACTTGGCTGAACATAAGCTTCCCATTTAGTCACCTAAATTCTGTTCAAAATCCACCAAAATACTACTAAAACCACCTCTCCTTGCATTCCAATCCATTCCTCTACCTCTTAAACTCCAGTTAATTCATTTTTATCCTCTGTTTTTAGTAAGAGATTAAGTGATCAATTCACTTATTCATACCACAAATCCTACGAAAGATTTGTAGCATGGGCAAGAAATCAAAAAAAAATTCTGTTGCAAAAATCTCAGAATTTCTGACATATCTATAACAAAATGTTAATATCTGAAGCTACGAAACTCAGAATGACCCAATTCAAAAAGATTTTTTAAAACTAACTTGATGGGCTAAAATTTTCATGTTTTATAGGCTTAATTAGATTCTGCCTTCAGGAGGTTTGAAACTGGCCCGTAACTGGGGCTGATAGTATAAAAACTCTTATTGGACCTTTGTTCGATATTTAGGCTATAACCTGGGCTATACATTTCAAATCAATGTCATTCAAGTTGGGTTATAAAGATATTTAAAATACTCACAACTTTGTTATTTTGACCTACACCTAATTTTGAATAGAGGGAGGCCAAATCCAGCCCATCAATGAGTCATGGCTATCATTTCTCTTATAGTTGACAGCTTTGGGCCTATTTCAGTGAAATACTTATAACTTAAGATAGAATGATTAGATTAGATTGATTCCAAAAGCTGTGCTTTGCTAACTTGAAGGTATACAATTTTTATGTTTTGATCCAGCCTAATTCTGATTGGAAAATGTCTAGAATTGACAGGATAGCAAACCACAATTTCCAACTTATGGCTCATTATCCTCCTAGTTGAGTTTTGGATGGTGTAACTCAAGTTCGAGCTATAATTCGAGGTCACCTTTAATTTAGCTTCTCAAGTTAACTTATATGCTTCCTAAGTCACTCATTAACCTTGAATTTATCTTTTTTTTGTCCTAAGAAATTTGGCAAAAGTGGGGTTTACTACATAAACATTTCTGCTCACCACAAACCCCTTCTTAGCTTCTCTTTCCTCCTTATTTTGTATTTATCACTCAAGCCTTATGTTATTTTTAGCTTCCTCCCCTTAGGCTGAAATATAGCTCCCTATTCGCCCCCTGTTTCAGTTTTTTAGTCATAGCAAAATTTCACCACAAATTTCATGGGAAATGCATTAAAATATGTAGCATAGTAATTTTTAGCTCTATATACATGCAATTCCATAGGAAGGACTTAAGAGAGCCTTCCCTCTAGGGTTCAGCCACCTCAATTTACAGCACCTCAAACACTCTTAATTCCCTATGTAATTTCATATTTCTATTAGTTTAAGGCAAAAAAAGTAGAATTTTTACACAAAATTTCACTTGATTTTTGAGGTAGCAAATTAAAATTTTGGCCTAAGGAGGTTTGGCCATGGCTACCATTTCAGCTTCCTTTCATGTTTAAAATTAAGTTATGGTGCAGTTTTATGCATGAAGAAGTGATGAGGTAAGCTAGTTTATCAAGAAATTAGAGAAAAATTAAATTAGAAATCAAAATATATGGATACACCTTCCAATTCCTAAGGCTTTCCCTTGCTTTCTTGCCGTCTCTTCTCTTTTTGTTTCTCTCTTTCTTTCTTCTCCTTTCCTGCTATTTCACGTAGGAACTGGATTCTTTGAAGGTTTATACACCCTTGTAAGGTGATAGAGAAATGGGGCAAATGAGACCCCCATAAGGCCCTTTCCTTTTTCCTTATTTTCCCTTCTTTTCCTTTGCTTGTAATTGGCTAGTCTCAATGTTTGACTTTTCTTTCCTTTGGTTTTCTCTCTCTTTGTGTAGTCTATGAAGTGATTTTGCGTGTGTGTGTGTGTGTGTGTGTGTTTGTGTCTTATATATGTGTGTAGGTCAGCCAAGGAACTGATCTTAACTTTTAGAAATTACATTTTGGCCCCCAAATTTTTGTTATTTACATTTTGATTCTAAAATTTTTAAACTTTGTCAATTAGCCCCAAAAATTTTTAGAGAATCCCTATTAAGTCCCTGGTAACATTATCCTCCAATAAAATTGAATGTATCTACATGCATATATTTCTATAAATTTCTTTTCTAATTCACTAAATATCATTAATTCTCTAATTATTTATTTTATTTATACAAAAGCTTCTCATTTCTTTTCTCTTTTTTTTTTCCAACTTAATTTCTAATCCCCTTTCCTATGCCTCCCTTAATATCTATTTAAGCCTCCTAGGATTTTATTCCCTCTCTTAAGGTTACAAACAAGTAAAAATAAAAATTATTTCTCTTATATTTTAATTGCTTCTATTATACATGGGATCTAGTCCATATGTAAGGACTAGACATACCAGACTCAATTTGGGATGTCACACATCACTCACTCTCATTCACTCTCTAGTGTCTGTGGGCTTGTTTGTTGCCTATTGTGCCTTCCTCCACCGTTGCCGCTACCCATTGACCATCTTTTGGTCCAATGTGCCCTACTGTGCTTTGCCATTGTCTTTGCTACACCACCATGCCATCTACTGCTCTATGTCCTCCATGCCCAACTAGGCATTTATATTTCGTTTTTGCTCTTAGTCTCCTCAAGTTTATGCTCTATTTACTATGTTGATATGTATATGCTACCCCATTTTTTCTTTCTTTTTTGGTAATCATTCTATATGTATTGTTATGTATTTTTAATATGAAAAATTTTATGTATTTTTTATATTATTTTGTGGCTTTTGTATGTTGTTATTTTGTTAAAATATACTTCTATAATTATTTTTTAATCTGGTGCTTATTGTAGATATCTGAGCATTGCTCTTTATCATCTCTCTGACCATTTGGAGTTGATGCATGGACGTCATCAATACCGATTCTTGGGCATGCATTGGATGAGAAGGACACACTAGATGAGACTGACACGGACCAGTAATTTATATGTATTTTTTATTTTGCAATATATACATGCTATTTATTTTGGAATATATTTGTATTTTTAATTTCAATGTGATTTTTTTATTTTATTAAAAGAATTTCAAGTATTTAAATTTTAGTACTTCATATATAGTTATCAATAATTTAATAAATTTATTTAAAATTAAATACAAAAAAATTTTAGTAAAAGATAAATTTGTGAATATAAAAGATGAAATATAACAATATAAAATAAAATAAAAATTATTAAAATATAACATAGAAAAATTAAAATACAAATATAAGAAAAATAGATAGAAATTCTCTTAGAAACCGTCAAAAATTCCATCGAAAGTTCTATTAGAATTTCTACTGTATTTGTCAAAATCCTTGTTGAAAAATCCATTAGAAATTTCTACAAAAACTATCAAAAATTATATTGGAAATCTCTGCTGTCTTTGGTGAAAATGCTATGGGAAAGTTCTCTAGAGATATCAATTAAGTCCAGTAGAAAATTTGCTGGTCATTGCAAGGAAGACCGCTGAAAAGTCTATTGAAATTTCTAGTAATGGCTGTTGAGAAGTTTGTCATAATTTCCAAGGGAGCATGTTGGAAATTCCTTGGGACTTCTGGTGGTAATCGCCAAAAAATCCAATGAAAATTCTAGGGGAGTTTGCAAAAAAGTCCTTTGGAATTTCTCAAGGATTCCCCCAGAAAGTCTATTGAAAATCTTGTTGTGTCCATCAGAAAGTCTAACGGAAATTATAGCAAAGTTTGCTGAAAATTCCTCCAAAGAATTTCACCCCCGACCACATTTTTCATCACTAGACGGGTTTTATTTCTAACAAATTTTTTTAATTGGCAAATTTTCTCTACTAGAAATTTTTGTTAGAAAGTTTTTTTCCTCAGAATTTCTGATAGTTGCTTTTTTGATGGTATTGTGTTTGTCTGAAAAGGCTATTTTGACAAAAAATTAGACCTTTTTTGACAGAAACAGTTTGTCAAAAATCTACTACTTTCTTATAGTGGATTTTGACCATTTTCTTATTTCCAAATTTGATTGTCCTAGTGATATACACATCTATTTGCATTTATTTGTATACATTTGCACATTGCAACTTCTATTTGGATTTGTATTTTATTATCTAGATTTTTGTTTCATATTTTTAATTTATTTGTTTCTATTGGTGGAGAGGAAGATAGAAGGAACATGGGAGGGATGGGCCAGAGAAAAAGGTGGGCTTGTTGGTGTTGGAATTGAAATAAGGGTACAAGAGAAGTGGATTTGCACATTAATGTTGGCTTAATTGGCAATAGTACTATTGTAAAAAATAATTTTTCATTAACTTTCTTATAGATATTTTTGTTAAAAATAGTGAAATAAAAATATTTTTTTAAAAATAAGTTTCATTTATGTTATGTTGGACTTATTTCTTCAAAAATAATTTTTCTATATAATAGGTTCATCAAAAAAAAATCAAATAAACAATTAAAAAATATTTCAAAAGGATGCTCTTAGTAAGAAAATGTTTTTATGAACAGAATCTTCGATAGAATTTCCAACAAAAAATTCATCAAAGAAAAATCAAATCAAAATAAATTTAAAAACTTTTCAACTGACCATAGTCATCTGTAATGGCCATTTTTAGTTGAAAGTGTAGTATCAATGTCCTAATTTTTTTTGCCAAGGAGACTTTATCCCAATTGATAAAGCTTCATTTTTTATGAGTAAGTTTGTTCGTAATTTACTCAACCAAATAAATCCATCAAAAATTATGTCTAATAATGTAGATTTTGACAGACTATTCCCTATTGCAATTTTCGTTAGAAATGATTTAATTTTGTCAAAACTTAGCACTTTTTTACCAAAACTTATCTATTGGAAATTAGCCAGTTTCTTTAGTGTTTGAACTAGGAAACCAAATCAAACTTTGTTTTAGGTTGCAAATGCAAGATTTTTCACAAATTATTGTGTAGCCCTTAACCAACTCTCCATCTTGGACAATCGAGATGTAAAAAAAAAAATTTCAAGTGGGCTAACTGTCAAAAGCCCAAATAGAAGACCCAACATTAAATGAAAGCTCAAACAGATTCTAATTTCAAATGGCAATAACTTTTGATCTGGGTGACGTTACAGGGCCCATAAAATATTTAACAAAAAACTCTTTTCAAGCTCGTCAACATGGTAAGCGAGGTATACCTACTCAATGTGATGTTTTTGCCCAAAATTCATTTTTTAGACCTATTTTATGCCACTTTCTATTTTTGGTTGTATTTATTTTAATTAGGACTTTGCTTTAGTTAGAATTCAATCCTAATGGGCAAAAACAACCCATGAATTCATTTAATGGACAATGCTCTAATACATTTCAATTCACACTAGTGTACATTCTTAGCATGTTCATATTAGAGTACTTAGTGAACTAATATTTAGAAATATAAGACCTTCCATAAACATAGAATTTCCATAGGTTACAAAGAAATGGAAGTTTTCCATAGTGTAAGCATATACAACGAAATGAACATGGAAAAGCTACAAATTATTTTCTTGATTGATTAAGAAGAAAACAAGAAAATACTATGATAAAGGATAATCTCACATAGGTTGTCGTAAGTAAAACAAAATTTCAAAAGAACAAAATCAATACAGTTTAAATTCTTCTTCTTAATTTAGTTTAAATTATTTTTTTGGGGTAATCTTGGTTTTTAGCAAAATGGAGGAAACAACAATAATTGTAGCAAAACAAAAGTAGTAATGACAAGGCAGTTGTAGCAGAACAGATGTAATAACGGCAAGGCAATATATTTCAATTGGCGAGGAAGAGAATAAAGTTGAAGAAGTATATGGTCACTTGCTGGGAAAAGGAGGAAGGGAGAGGGTTTACCAACATGGATGGACTTCATGCAATTCATGGCTAAAGAGGCAATAAGTGACTAGAAAAACATGGCTGAAATAGCAGAGCTAGAATAGAGCATGTGCATTAGGAGGGTGATACAAAGCAATGGCATGCACCTTATAGCGTAGAAAAGAAGAGGAAGAAGAAGAAGAAGAAGAAGAAGAAGATATTAGAGGGTGCACTACCATAAAAAACGCTTTTAGTAACCGCAACAATGGGTCACAAATTAGTGACCAATTAGTGACCTAGTAGTGACCAACTAAGGCTAGGTTATTTGAAAAAAAATAATAACCGATTTGTGACTGCGGACACTACAGTCAAAAATCGGTTACAAAATTAGCGACTACTACAGTTTTAGTTACAAAGAGTTAGTAATTAGTGACCGATTATGAGGCAATTACAAAATAGATCACTAATTAGTAACCCTCTCTTCGTGGGTCACAAAGAGGGTCACAAATTTGGGGGGTGGGCCTTTACAGTTAGTCATTGATTAGTGACCCCAATTAAGGCAGTTACAAATGGGTCACTAATTACTGACCCCGAAATTGGTGATTACAAAAAAGGGTTACTAATTAGTGACTCGCTTTAAGCGGTTACTATTGGGGTCACTACTTAGAGAAAATGATCCTTTTATTGTGGTCACTAATTTGTGATCCCCTTTTCTCAGTTACAAACTGGTTAGTAATAAATTTTTTTTTGTAACTAAATATTTAGCTCACAAAGTGGAAAAAATTTAGTTACGAGCATATCTCTATTTAGTTACAAGCATATCTCCATCTATTGAATTAAGTGGTTGACTAGTTTAGTTATGAGTAGAGTTCCATTGAATTACAAACACAGACTCATTAGATTATAAGCAAATCTTTGTATTGTTACAAGTAGGAATATATAGAGTTGCAAGCAGAGGACTCTATAGTTGCAAGCATATATACTCGCTCAGTTATAAGCAGAGACTTGTATAGTTACAAGCAATAATAGTTACGTTACAAACAAAGACCTATATAGTTACAAGCAAAAACTCGTTTAGTTATAGGCAGAGACCTGTATAGTTGCAAGCAGAGTTTTTTATAGTTACAAGCATATACTTGTTCACTTACAAGTAGAGACCTGTATAGTTACAATCAAAGACTCGTTTAGTACAAGCAGAGACATGTATAGTTACAAGGAAAGATTCGTTTACTTACAAGCATTGCCTAGTTTAGTTACAAGCAAACTAGAAGGGCAGTCTTGCATTTTAGTGAAAATAAAATCTGATAATCTTTCTGTTACAAGCAGAAAATTGTATAGTTACAAACAGAGACCAGTATAGTTACATGTGAAGACTCGTTCAGTTATAGGCAAAGACCTGCATAGTTGCAAGCAAAGTTTTTTTTTTATAGTTACAAGCATATACTTGTTCAGTTACAAGCAAAGACCTGTATTGTTAGAAGCAAAGACTCGTTTGGTTGCAAGTAGAGACCCATATAGTTACAAGAAAAGACCCGTTCAGTTACAAGCAAAATACAAGAGCTATTTAACAATTTTAGCAAAAGTGAAAATTTGATATTCTGTTACAACCAAAGACCTGTATAGTTACAAGTAGAGACCCATTCTGTTACATGCACATCTTCATTTAGTTCAAAGCATAACTCTCTCAATGTATCCAATTATAAGCTTGAAAAAGAATGTGTGAAATTTAGATCTGGACAATAACCAATAAAGAATATGTGTACAATTGTTTTCCTAGATCTATAAAGTATGTATAAGCTTAACCAACAATCAGTAATTGTTTTCATGCATCTATGTCCTATGAATAATTAAAAAAAAAAATTACAATGCATTAAAAAAATTTTATGTTGCATGTCCACTAGAAACTGTTACAGTCCTTTATTTTCCCATGATATGCAATGCGAAGCTCAACTCAACCTAATTTGTCCCAGACCCCAGCATCCTTGAGTACTTTCTCTCGATATTCATTTTGGGGTGTGTCACCCAGTTCCATACATATTATTTTCTGAACTCTAGGATCATGGCCTGTAAAAACGTATCAGATTAAAATTGAATGCACTATCTTGTATACATGATCATTGTAGTGTTCTTGTGATCAGTCACTTACGGGAGAATACTTAGGCATGGGTGCATTATCCCAAGTCTGCATGTATCTCAATACATACACCCCGTAATTACAACTGCATCTACATATTAAACATGAATAATATAGCGAGACATTATATGTTTCAATTAATTTAATTCTATACTCACTCATTTGATTGCAGAGGGAGATCGACATATTCCAGGTTAAGTTGGTTATCTTCTAGGGATCTGTGGCCAAATTCTTGCAGGAGCTTATGAAATTTTGTCGCTTGGGCAAAAAGACATACATATCATTTGGATGGTAGAAAAGATAGTGTAGTGAAATCTATGAATATGTTGCCAATGACATGATACCATGAACTAGTCAAGTTGATGCTTTGGGCTTGCTTCGTTCATCTTCATAGAATTTAATACATATAGTGTTCTGCTTGCAGGGGACAGCATGTAACAGCTCCAATGCTTCTTGTAGAGGTAAGGAGCAAAAACCTAGAATAATTATAAAATTTCAGTAACTGTACAGAGATATGAAAGTAACTAAACAGTAATATGCTTGTAAGTAAACGTACATTATTACAACCATAATTAAACTTACCTAATTGCAACTGAAAATGTCATTTCTGCTACAATTTAATCGAATACACTCTCTACGAAAGTGGTGTCTTTGGTGGCCCTCTCGAATGTACAATTACGTTATCCTACATGGGACAAAAATTTGTTATCCACTCATCAGATTATATTGAAACTACTGACTACAAATAAAGTACAAAAATTCTCACCATACAAATGGGGTTAAGAAAATGTCGAGCTACAACACCATTTTCTTGTAATTGTTGGCAATTCCATAGTGTTGCAACAAAGATGACAACCTAATTTGGGCAGCTCAACATTAAACAATGAAACTGAATATTAAGTAATGCTATCAAACGTAATAATACATATCATATTGGATACCCACTATTTATTGTAGAGAGTGTGCAGGTCTAATTGTGATGAGTGAACTCCAAAACATACTAACAAGCACCCTATCATATAAACAAAATGTACATGAATCATTTTGTCACAGAAATATATAAATTAGTTTGAACTAGCAAATTAATTTTGAGGTACCTGTCTTTGTCAGACAATGATTTGCGGGTGCAATATGAAAACAGGGCGTTGAGGGCAGATTTATTTTGGTTCGTAGATGAGGCCACCGATGATTTTCTCCTAGCATATATTCTTGTTTGGCAGGGAGGAACATCCTCGTCTACTTTAGCAGTAGGGTCTTCCTCAAGTTGTTCTTCTTCCTGAGATGCCCCTTTGGTTTTCTCCAGCTCCTCAGCTTCTTGTTGAGATGCTGAGGATGCAGTAGCAGGTTTATCAGCTTCTTGCTGAGATGTTGGGGATGTAATAGCAGGTGCCCCTTGGGTTTGATTGTGCTCCTCATGAGCTTCTTCTCTCTATCAAGGACTTTGAAGGTGTTGCGGCCACAGCCATCAGTGCAATGTCAACAAGTTTCAATTTCTTGTAGACCATTGGCATTATATCTTTATAGATATTCCTTGTGAGCTGAAACAAAGTTAAAATTAAATCTATAAAAAATAAGCCCTAGTGATGTGGCAGTTAGTATTTAGTGTTTATCTCATGCTGCAACCTATAGGAGTAATGTCCAAATCAATGTTGGCACTTTCTGGGGGGACAACACCCTGGAACGTATGTCAATATGTTAAATGAATCGACCTTTACATAAACACTTTGAAAATAATGCGCTTATAACTTCACATACATATGCTTCTAACATTACGTATATAATGCTTGAAAGTAATCATATGAGTGCTTGTAACTTAACACATACTTTACAGTACCTCTTTGCCTTTGCCTTTGCCTTTGTCTCCCCTCTTAATTTGAATGCACCTTTGAATTTGTTTTGTTTTTCCATTGCCACATCAAAGGCACCTCATTACTGACTTGGATTGATAGGTTGGGGAATTTGTAGAAGTAAAAAAGCTAGTAAATTCAAAATAATAAAACTGTCAGTTGTAAATTTTAAGTAACAATATGCAACTCCAAAATGTGACAACAAAACATAGCTTACCATTAAGAAGAATGTACAACCACCGAGTGATTTCTTCAATCCCCCACCCGTCTTAAACTTCGAATCCTAGCCACCAGTGTATCCAAAACTAGTTGACCCCAGTTATATTGTGATGGATTGTTGATGTCTCTACAACATCCAAGAGTCTAGTACTAGAGGCATTCTTGGAGGTTGGGTAGAGGAGCACGGTCAAGGCGTACAAGATGAATAATCTTCTGAACATTGTATCCATACTGCCAAACCTAATATTTGCCTCCAAAGTGGTTAGGCTTACACCCTTAAGTGCCTGCACCTCTGCAGACACTTTCCTACCCCTCTTGTCATCTAGAGCTATAGACGTGCCAGACAAAAGTATGCTAAGTATTGTGCCAATGTCCACAGTTGTGACCTCAACCTTGTTGCCCTGGACAACCACTGCTTTCCCATAACAATCAAAATTGTTGACCAGTTCCACACAGATGTCCAAGGCCAACAGTTTGTAGTCGACCTCCAACAAACCCCAAAACCCATCTCTCAAGCATGCTACCTTTGCTCTTCAGCTAGTTGTCCAACTAACTTCTAAAATTTTGTTGGAGAACACCTTGAGAGGATAGTAGCCTATTTCCACGATAATGCCAAAAGTAAGAATTAAGTGCTTGTAATTGGGCATTTTTTATATGTAAGTTGACATGTTTATAATAGTAAAATTGCAGGTGTTTGCTTGAAAATTTACCATTAATATAATTGTTATTATAGTTTAACGTACTCATGCTTGTAACTCAGCACTTACATCATGAGACTTTGCATCACTCTTAGTGTGATATTTGTTCTTGAAGGCTACTCGCCTTCTCCTTGAAACTTTAGCATTTTTTTTTTTTATTAAGGAGGGTAACTCATTCCATGCTCTTAGTACGGCTCAATGACCCCGTGCAAATCTTGAGCCGTACGTGGTTGCATTCTGAGCCATGAAGTACAGCTTGCAATCAATAATACTTTGTGAGTTGCATATTCAAATTTGTACAATATTGTGAATTTTAAGATAGACAATATTACCTGAAAAGATGTAGACCACTAATACATCTGTTCCCATGCTTTATTGAAGCTTCATCTACACTACTTGCAGAAGTGGCAGCAGCCATGCATCCTATTTTCTATGCAGCTTTTTTACATGCCATTCTGTATAAGCAACATTAGCAGAATAATAATGAACCATACTATGGATGGTTAACACATAGTACATGCTTATAAACTTGCACAAAAAGGATAGATTTGCTAAGATTGCTCACAAGCCACAGAACAGAAAACATACAATATTAGCCAAATATTATATAAACTGTTCACTTTATCATTAGTTTCGTTAATGCTCAATCAATGGAAAGCAAAATATATAGAAAATAGCAAGTAACATGGCTGGTGCAAAATATACAGACTACGGGAAACAAAATTAGGGTACAAAACAACGCCAAGGGGAGGAAGAGAGAACTTACAAGCTTCCTTGGTAGTTGCTCCTTCTGGGTTGACTAGGTGTGGTGGGTTGTGGGTGCTCATTCCAGCAATGCTCAGACGATGGTAGGAGAAGGCTTTGGCAGTGCTCGTGGCGTTGCCTGGTTTTCTTTGTCGCTTGGGGTGCTCGAATCAGTTATCAAATCATTCATTTACTGTACCATTAATGGGATGTAGAGAGGTTGTGGCATGGGAAAGACAAGGTGGCGCGTAATTATTAGTACGGTAGAACATTTAAAAAGTCTATGGAAGAGTGTCGTTTGGTTACAGGCAGAGCTCCTTTAAGTTACAAGTAATTATTCATTTTGGTTACAAGCGTAAAACAAATCAGTTACAAGCATGATTTCTGGGCGTAATAGTGGCTGAGCATTCTGTTATAGGCCGAATTCGTTAAGTTACAAGCATTGCCAAGTAAGTTACAAGCATAAATTTGTTCAGTTACAAGCATAATAATGTGCTGGCATAACAGTGGCCGAGGTTCTATTATAGGTAGAATCGTAAGTTACAAGCATTGCCAAGTAAGTTACAAGCATAAATCTGTTTAGTTACAAGCATAATAATGTCTAGGCGTAACAGTGGCCAAGCATTCCGTTACAGGCAGAATTGTTAAGTTACTAGCATTTTCCAGTAAGTTACCAGCACAAATCCATTTATTTACAAGCATAATAATGTGCGGGTGTCATAGTGGCTGATCGTTCCGTTGTAGGCAGAATCCGTTAAGTTACAAGCATTGCCAATTAAGTTACAAGTATAAATCTATTCAGTTACAAGCATAACAATGTGCGGGCATCACGGTGGCCGAGCGTTCTGTTACAGGCAGAATCCATTAAGTTACAAGCATTTTCCAGTAAGTTACAAGCGTAAATCGATTTAGTTACAAGCATAATAATGTGCGGGTATCACAGTAGCCGAGCATTTCATTATAGGCAGTTACCTTTAAGTTACAAGCATTGACTTTGTAAATTACAAGTATAAATCAGTTCAGTTACAAGCATGTGGTCTGGGAGTCACAATGGCCGAGCATTTTGTTACGGTTAGAATCCATTTTGCTACAGAAAAATCAGTGTAGTTATAAACATCATCTCCGCTCATTAAGCCTTGTGCAGCCCTATCCATTTTACACACTAATAAAAAAATATATATATGAAAATCAATTATTAGTTGATTATTTGGAATTTTTAGAAACCAGAACAAACCATAGTTTACGATTTTGGTTTTAGACCTTGGTTGGTGATTTATTACATAGAATGGACTGTATCCGTTAAACAAATTCATTATCTATGTCAATTGATTATAGCAATCATACATTATCCACATAATATACATTTATAGAGTACATTCAGTCACACTAATACAAATATCGTTCAATAGCCCGAATAAAGGTGGATAAGGATAGTTTATCCACCCTTATCCATGTTCGGTAGATAGGATAAATGAAGATTAGATAAAGTCCGGGCATGAAAGAGATTGGATAATAGTAGGGTCAAATCTGGATAAACTATATTGGGGAGGGGTAAGATAATTTGATCCGATCCTACTCAACTTATTACTATCCTATTACCACTGCTAATCGTTACTTCTGCCATTACCACCAAATAAGATAATTATCCAAATCATTATGCGGTTCGGATACTTTGTCCAAAACCTACCCTATCTTGCTTTATCCTATCCAACCTACTGAATGACCATAGAGTATAGATCATTGCATTATATATATAGTTTTGTTCGATTTGTTGAGTTTGTCTGAACATCAAATATCAAAGCAAACCGTACACAGTTTCATTCCTTCCCTAATTGAACTAACCAAACCAAACCACAATCTCATCATTGTTAAAATGGTTTGGTTCAGTTTGTTGAACACCTATTTTAGAAATGTGAAAAATTATAACCTACAACATACTTACGTACATACATGTGCGTGTGTAAATATATATATACACACATGTATGTATATATATATACACACATAGAGGGAGACGGGGAGAGAGAGAGAGACACAATTGTAAATATATTTTTTATTAATTAATACATATATCTTGTTTAATTATAGAAATTTAATAGTTAGAAATCATTTTACCTTACAAACATGATTATTTTTTGGTTTCCAATACTTATGTGATAGGGGCACCCCTTATCTAAAATTTGGACATCATAAGGCAGGTATTTTAAAACATTTCCAAAATTCAGTCCCCCCCCCCTCATAAGTTTGTCTCATACGCGCTGACCTACATCACTATAACACACAAATAGAAGGGGAGAGAGAGAGAGCGTGAGAAAGAGAGATGACTCACACGACGGGTGTCTTGCTTTTTCTAGGGTGCGATTGTGGGCCCCTACTCTGTGTTCCTCTTCGCAACTACATTCCTACCCATGGCATTATTTTTAATATTTGTAAGTGTTTTCTATCCTCAATTTCTGCATAATTTCATCAAACCCATTTTTTGTCCTTCCGTATTACCTTGGTGTGAGAGTTTATATGATTTTCTGTATGAGGCTATATTGGGTGGATTAATATATAGAATTTGTGCTCTATTTTCTTAGTTTCTCCAGTTTGTTTCTTGTCACATCTATATGACTATTTGTCATACAAATAATATAACTCACTCACGGTTATGGGAATGAAATTTTAGATAACATTAAAATTTAATAATATTGTTACCTATTCTTCTCCCAAAATAAGCCTTTTGCAAAATATGACTTCCAATCGAGAATGGATGTACCAGCGCTTGGATGGAAATGGGTTTCTAAGGATTGAGTTTGCTAGGGGAGTAGTACAATTTCTAGATTCGCAAATTCCCATCCAAAGATTGTGGATATGCTTGTATAAAATACCCATGTTTAAAGTGTCGCAATCAGAAATTTAATGACCGTGAAACTGTACACTATCACCTCATATGTTATGGTTTTGAGAAAGGCTACACTACCTGAGACATTCATGGGGAACCTTTTTGGCGAGCTCCAGTTGGTGAAACTTCTACATCCATGAATGATGACAACTTTGGGATGAGAGACATGATCTTGGATGCTGTAGGACTAAATTTTAATTGGTCATTTCCTAGAGATGAGCATCCAATGGACAGGGAACAATCACACAACCCAAAAGTTGAGAAATTCTATCAATTGTTAAAAGATGCTGAGGGACTTTTGTGGAAAGGTTGCACAAAATAAACAAGATTGTCTGCAATGTTGCAATGTTGAATATTAAGTCCAATTTCAACCTACCCAAGCCATGTATGGATCGCATCATAACATTGATGAGAAGCACGATACAGAATATGTAGCGTGCCCAAGTAACTTGTACAATTCAAAGAAAATGATGGCCAAACTTGGGTTGGGTTAACAAAAGATCGATATTTGTCAGAGAAATTGCATGTTATATTACTAAGAAGACATGCACAAGAGAAAATGCACGATGTGCGGTCATGAGAGATACAAGCCATAAAATGTAGGCTTTAGAATAGATGTGTCATACAAGGTTTTGCGCTACCTACCTCTCATCCCAAGACTTCATAGGCTTTATATGTCAAAGAATACATCCAAGGAGATGGCACTTTCATAATCCATGTGAAGATGGTAGTATGGCACACCCTGCGCATACTGAAGCGTGGAAGCATTTTGATCATACTCATCTTCAATTTGCATCTGGGCCACACAATGTTCGCCTAGGAATGTGCACAGATGAATTTACTCCATTCAACAACAACGCCATTTCTTATTCTTGCTGACTAGTAATGGTGGTCATATACTATCTTCCCCAGGCATGGCAATGGAAGAAACATTTATTTTCTTAAATATATTTATTCCGGGTCCAAAATCCCCTAGAAAAAAGTTGAATGTGTTTTTGCGGCCTCTTATTGATGAATTACAACTATTATTGCATGAAGGAGTCAAGACATGTGATGCATTTAATAAATAGAATTTCTTTATGCAAGTAGCCTTATATGGACAATTAATGACTTCCCTGCCTATGGCATGGTATCTTGTTGGAGCATTCATGGTAAATTGTCATGTCCATATTGCATAGAGCATACGAAGACTTTCCGTCTAAGCAATGGATGGAAGTACTCATAGTTTGATTGTCACCATCAATTCTCGCCTTCCAATCATGCATACCAAGCACTAAGTTAACAGTTTATCCAAGGTCAATGTGAAGAAGACAATCATCCTCCACGTTCATCAGGAACAGAATCAAGAGGAGACTATCTGTATTGCCTCCACAAAGCTACGATGAAGATGGAAATCCTAAAGATTTGCTTGCATATGCAATGCACATAATTGGGTTAAAAAAAGCATCTTTTAGGAGTTGTCTTATTGGTCCACAAATCTTATTCGCCATAACTTGGATGTGGTGCATATTGAAAGAAATGCCTTTGAAAATGTGTTCAACACTATGCTAGATGTAAAAGGAAGGTCGAAAGACAATGGGAATGCAAGGAAAGACATAGAGTTATACTATGATCAGCCTGAACTACATATGTTTCAGAACAGTAGAGGGCAACTAGTGAAGCCCAAAGCAACCTACACACTAAGTGTCGAACAAGTGAAAGAGGTGTACAAATGGACGAAAGGCCTGAAACTTCCTAATGGCTATGTTTCAAATATTGGCCAGTGTGTGAATGAAAAGGAGTGGAAGTTCTATGCAATGAAGAGTCATGATTGCCACGTGTTTATGCAGAGGTTACTTCCAATTATTTTTCATGACCTCTTACCTAAACCAGTGTAGGAAGCCATATCGGAGCTGAGTGTTTTTTTTAAAGACATATGCTCAACTGTTTTGCATGTAAAACACATGCAGTTCTTGGAAAATAATGTTGTAGAGATAATCTGTAAATTAGAGAAAATTTTTCCACCAGCATTCTTCAATGTAATGGAGCATCTTCCTATCCACTTGGCCTAGGAAGCAAAGTTGGTAGACCGGTACAATATTGTTGGATGTATCCATTTGAAAGGTATAATACTAAGTTACCATATCCGATAATGTATAGTTTTGCATTTATGCATTCGTCAATTATCATGTACACAAATCAATATAGTCTCTATAATTTCACAGGTTTCTACGCCGTTTAATGCAGAAAGTGAAAAACCGTGCCCATGTGGAAGCTTCTATTGTGGAGGCATACATTATTGAGTAAGTGGCAACATTTTGTTCTTTATCTTTGACTCCTATATACACACCAAATTAAATCAAGTGTCCAGAAATGACGATGGTGGGGAAGTGCAGTTGCATGGGGAGCTTTCAGTTTTTCGTCATCCGGGTAGACCTTTTAGGACTCGAAAAAATGGGTGACTTTTCCATAATGACGTAGAATATTGGGCGGCACATAGATATGTGCTCCTGAATTGCGAAGAAGTTGTTCCTTTTACCACGCGAGTTCTTATAAACACACAGTTTGTGATGCCCTTGGAAACAATCCTAACTTACTGTATTGTGATTGTTTTTTAGATTTATCCAGCAAGTTTGATGAAGACATATATAGGCTATACCCAAGACTTATGGAGGAGGACTTGGGGAGATTATAGGATTCCAAATTTCTGCAATGATTGTTGGATTGTGTAAGTATAACAAAGTTACAGTTTCAACCATTAACTATATCATGACAGCTAAAATTACATAAATACAACTTTGTAGGTGAGAGATCTTTAGTATATGGTTGATGAAAACATTTGCTGCATAGCACAAGGACCTAGTCATTTGGTCAAAACATACAATGATTAATTTGTAAATGGGTATAAATTTCACACACTTGATTATGAGTGGCATAAATCCACATTGAATAGTGGTGTTTGTGTGTTGGGGAGCTCATAGAGCGAGGACGAGGTTGATTATTATGGATTGTGGGAAGAGGTGTTGGAATTGGAACACTTTGGAATGGGAAATCATGTCGTTTTATTCAAATGCCATTGGTTTGATGTGTCCCCTAGTCATGTTAGATTGAATCTGTGATCTAGGCTTGTTGAAATCAATCACACCCGAAAGTTGAACACTACTGATCCATTTGTATTGGCTCAACAAGTCCAACAAGTCTACTACACAAGTTTTCCTGAAAACACTAGGGAGAGGCGTGATTGGCATGTAGTGTGTAAAGTTAAATTAAGAAAAAAAATTCAGATGCCCTTTCTGGCAAGGCATAGTGAACGCGATCTTCCTATACCTGATGCTCCATTTCAAGAAGAACACGTACCAGCACCATTTCAAATTTTCCTTACTGTTGAACTTGATTCTCTAGGTATCTTGGTAGATCATAGTGCAGCACCAATTAAGGCACTTATTGAGAAACTTCAACCCATCCAATCGCAGCTAAGTATATGAGAGGGAGTAGAATTTGAAGAGAGAGATATGGATGAATTTGAACTTGAGTTTGAAGATTTTAAGTCAAATAGTACTTGGGATGGGGGGAATGATTAGTGACTAGTCACTTTTATATTGAACTGTCAAATAACATTTTCAAACTTTTTAGAAATGTAATTCTATTGTTGTACATGGTAATTTTCCGTATTTGTTTACAATATTTAGTTTTTGTACACCTTTAGTTTTTGTTTATTGAATTGTTCATGCGATTTTGCTGAACTCTTCAGTATTAACTCACACAAAACCAATCAGGTAACCTCTATTCTAGCAGAGGCCGGGTACTTGGTAGGCATGGCAGAGGTGGGCATGATCTTGGCAACAGGCACACTACTGACCAGGTGCCTCAGACGTTTGACCAAGTAGCTGATGACTTTCATATTCGAGATGAGTCAACGGTCAGTAGGCAGACGGTGGATACATCGTTCAGTGCTATAGCTAGGGACCAGCCCTCTCCATCTAGCGTTGCACATGTTGGCCACCCTTCTCCTTCTAGCACAGCACATGAAGGTCAGCCCAAATCTGCGAGTTCTGAACCTAGCCATATTGATGTCCACCAACTTATCCAACCATTTCATGATGGGTAAACTTTGCTTCTAACTTGATCTAATTTTATTATTTAGTCCTAACTTATCTACATATTGCTACAACTGAACTTCATTCATTTTGCATTTGGCAACTTCATTCCTGAAGGTGTCACTTGCCAAATAATGTCCACTATTATGAGGTATATGGGGCCACATGCAATATGGGAGCAAGTCCCTCAGGATAGGAAGGACAACCTTTTAATAAATTTAAGGTGATACTATATATCGAAACAAATATTTGTTCTACATAACAAGCATCTCTAATTTACATATTTGCAATTTCACAAAACTATTCTAATTCTGATAAGAGATGTACACGTGATTGCCACACCATGATGCCGGTATACGCCACTCATGGAAGCAAACCCACAAGAGAAATTACAAGAACACAATTCATAAAATAAAGAAAGTATCAATTTAGCAAGTTGGGAGTGATGACCTAAGGGATCTAATGAGAGCAGTACCTAAATACATGCTCACCACGACTGGAAGGCAATCTGTAATAGCTGGATGAATGCACTAAACTATCAGATAAGTGCAGAAAAGTCAGAAAGAATAGATTGACTAAGAAATATGGATCAATTGTAAAGCATGCCGGCGGTTCTATTTCATTTGTCGAGCACAAATGTAGAACGATAAACTTCTAATCATAGTCACAGTTTAGTTACATTTATTTATATAAATTACTCACTTAATAAATTAATACACTTGGAATAAGGCAGGACGAGGGTTAGCCAAGTTGAGGTCCATAACCGTACTCATCGGAGAAAACAAGAAGAGGGTGATTTTGTTGACAACAAGTCGAAGAGGGTTTAAGTAAGCTTCTAATGCCAAATTCACAATAGATTAAAATTCACTACCATATTTTCACTCAATATATGTTCTTTATGTTCCTACTATTCCTAACAAAGTGCTTAAAACATTTGATTTCCCACTGGACCTATTATATCATGTGATTCTTAAATTTGAAGGTGGCTTATTTCTTAACTTAGAATGTGGCTTATATACTTTGTTTAGGCAAGTAAGCTTCCAATAGCTTCTAATACCTATTATATGAGGCTGAACTGAGATCTACTTGTAATTGAACAAAATCCTGCTTGTAACTAAAACAATGGTTGCTTGTGTGACTGGAGTTAAACTTCATTTTATCAATGAAGATATATGCACATAACTGAATTTAGATGTGCTTGTAACTAAACGAGCGTCTCATTATAACCATAGAAAGCTATGCTTGTAAATGAGCAAGTCATTACCTCTAAGACTCGGTCCTAGGTTTTATTGAATAAGGAGACATATCTGCATGTAACTGAACGGATTTATGCTTAGAACTGAACTAAGATCTACTTGTAACTAAATAGAACTCTGCTTGTAACTGAACCAAAGGATGATTGTGTGACTGGGATTTTGCTTAGTTTTATAATTGAAGATATATGCATGTAACGGAACTTAGATGTGCTTGTAACTATACGGGTCTCTCTTTGTAACCATAGAAAGCTATACTTGTAACTGAATAAGTCATTGCATCTAAGACTTGGTCCTAGGTTTTGTTGAATAGGGGGCATATCTGCATGTAACTGAACAGATTTATACTTGGAACTAAACTGTGATCTGCTTGTAACTAAATGGAACCCTGCTTGTAACTGAACCAATGGATGCTTGTGTGACTAGGATTATGCTTAGTTTCATAATTGAAGATATATGCATGTAACTAAACTTAGATATACTTGTAAATATACGAGCCTCTCCTTGTAACCATAGAAAGCTATGCTTGTAACTGAACAAGTCATTGCCTCTAAGACTTGGTCCTATATTTGGTTGAATAGAGGGACATATTGCTTGTAACTGAAAGGAGATATGCTTGGAATTGAACTAATATCTGCTTGTAACTAAACGGAACCTTATTTGTAACTGAACCAATGGTTACTTGTAGCTTAGACCTGTTCAATTACAAGCATTGTTCTGACTGGTTACAAGCACCGTTCTGTTTGTCTTTTTTACCAAAATCTATTTTTTTATTTCTTATATTCTAGTCTTATTATCATGTAAGATAATGTAATTACTTGTCATTGATTTATTTCTAGGAGGAGTATGACCACTAAATTGCAGTCAATATGGCAGTAATCCTACTCTAGAAAGCTCATTTGATGCACAAAAATGGGTTGCAATCTGTAGTGGGCCTTGCAAGAATCAAATTTATGGTTTTAGGAACACCTATCATTGTAGAGAGCTTGCTTCTTTTGGCACTTCATCTGAATCCATCTCCATAGCACCTCCTCTTGGATATGTCAGTTTGTATCAATTGCAAGAGGCAATTGCTAAAGTGCTTGCAAAGGAAAAATAAGCAACAGTATCAAGAAAGGCACATGCACTTCAAGAGGCCAAGAAATTAGCAGAAAAGACAGTGAAGGTTAGAGAGGAGGCAATGAAGGCCAGGGAGGAGGTTATGATGGCTACAATGGCTGCAATGATGGAAAAGTTCAATACAATGCAAGGTAGATCATCAACCCAAAATGAGAGCATTGGAGAGGGTAGTAAGCAGTGAAATTATAGTTTAACATTTTTATGTTTTAATACTTTACATTCTTATTTCATTTTTTATGTTCCAAAGTAGTATGAAATTGTATTATTAAAGATTTTGACACTTCAAACTGATTGTACTATGATGTTTAATTACTTTTCATGTATGCTACTAGTGAAATACAATTGATATGATACAAATGCATTATAAGAATTACACTGCATTATGGGAATTGAAATGATATATATGTATTACAGCAATTATAGCACCAGTGACCCCTAAAATGGGTCACAAAATTAGTGACTCAATTGTGACCCTGTATGTAGTTACGGTAACAAGGTTAATGGGGTCACTAAATAGTGACCGACTAGTGATAGAAAAATTGCGGTCACTAATTACTTACTACATTCCTGATCACTAAATGTGTATCTAATTTTGTTATAAAAAGGGTCACTAAATAATTAGGGATGGAAGCAATCGGTCACTAATTCGATCACTAATTAGCGATCGAAAATATTCGGTCACTCATTAATGACGGAAAACTGCGATCACTATTTACTGACTGAAGTAATGGCAGTAACTAATTATTGACATTAGTGACCGATTTTAGCGGTCACTAATTAGTGACTGATTATTTCGGTCACTAATTAATGATCGCTTTGGTCACAAAACTGATTAGTGACAAGGCTTTTTCTAATCGACCAAATTGGTCACAACTGCAGTTACTGATTTATTCAGTAACCGCTGCCCTTTGATATTAGTGACCGCTGGTAGTAGTAAAGGTTTATAGTGGTGGAAGCCTTATACCACTAGGCAACTAGCAAATAGAGTGGTTGCTTGGGAAAAGTTCAAAAGGGAATTTGACCACTAGTATTTCCCCACCATGTATCAGAATAAAAAGTGGGAGTTTTTGGATCTTCAATAAAGAAAAATGTTAGTAACCAATTATGAGGCTAAGTTCACTGAGTTATCTAGATTTGCCAGTGTCTTTGTGGCTGTTGAATGGGAGAAGAGTAAACTATTTGAGGAAATGCTATAGTTAAAAATACAAGCTAAGCCAAGATATAGCAGTACACCAACTTTGCAAATTTGGCAAAGAGTTCTACCAAGGCAAAAAAGATAGGAGGAACCTTCTCCAATAGAAGGCAATAGAGGGTTAAAGAGCGCACACAAGGAGAGACTTGGAGTAGGGGAGATAGATAGTTGCAAAACAGGCCTACTCAAAGTATAGTGCCAGGTGGGAAGGTGGAGACACTAGTTGTACTAGGGACAAGGTTTATGCCTTTTACCAACCCTACTCAGAGACAACCCAGGCCAAGACTAGAGCTAATAGTGTCAGGTAGTTGGACAACATGGACATGATAGGCAGAGAGTAGCACCAGTAAGAGTATCGCTTTAGTAACAGCCTCTGCAAGAAGGGCACCACAATGTCCCAGATGTGGAAAGCTACGACATATCTAGAGGAACTGCCTAGTGGGGATTCAGAGTAACGAAGTTCCCTCCAGACCTAGTGCCCCATAGGGGTTCCAGACCAAAGAGGGTAATACATTAATGGGCCAATTAGGCACCAACATGAGCAAATAGAGCACCGCATTAGGAAGGTCAAGAAGCGAGGCCAGAGTATTTGTAATGACGAGCCAAGAGGCTAGAGCTGCATTGGATGTAGTGATGGGTATGTTATTTATTTATTATTCTGATGCATACGTATCAATGGATTTTGGCTCAACGCGTTCTTTTATATCGTCTATCTTTGCTATGAGACTTGGACCAAGGGCTTGCCCACTAGAGTAGAGTATAGCCATATCCTATCTTGTGGGAAAAACCTTTATTGTGTAATGGGTAAACTGAGGTTGTAAGGTTAAGTTGGCAGAGATTGAGATAGAAGCAAACTTGTTTCCTTTAGAGATGTATGACTTTGATGCTATTTTTATAATGGGTTGGCTATCAGCTTACAAGGCTAAGTGGACTATTTTAGGAAGGAGGTGGTGCTTCAGTTAGAAGATAGCAGAGAAGTTTGCTTTTGAGGGGAGCGACATATACTCCCTACCTATATTATTTTAGCCTTTACAACCACCAAATTACTTAAGAAGGGATGTGAGGCATATTTGGCCAGTATCATACATATTGAAGTTAGCACTCAGCAGTTGAAAGACATTCCAATGGTGAATAAGTTTCTCAACAAATTCTTGGAAGAATTATCAAGGTTGCCACCAGATAAAGAAGTTGAATTTGGGGTTGAATTAATTCTAGGAATGGAACAAATATCTAATGCCCCTTATAGGATGGCACCAGCTGGAATAAAAGAGTTAAAGATGGAGTTGCAGGAGTCAATTGATAAGAGTTTTATCAGACTGTTATCACCTTGGGGGCCTCTAGTTTTATTTGTAAAGAGAAAGGATGTCATTATGAGGTTTTGTATCAATTACAAGCAGCTAAATAAGGTAATTATTAAGAATAAATATCTGCTACCATAGATGATTTATTCATTCAACTTTAAGGTGCCAAGTTATTTTCTAATATAGATTTGAGATCTAGATACCACTAATTGAAGATTAAGCCAAAGGGCATGTCAAAAACTAATTTTGAACAAGTTTGTATACACATTATGAATTTTTGGTGATGCCATTTGGACTGACGAATGCTTCTGCTACTTTTATAGATCTGATAAACAGGGTCTTTTGGCCTTATTTAAACAAGTTTGTAGTGATTTTTATCGATGATATTTTGATATATTCCAAGATGGAGGAGGAACATGAAGAACATTTGAGAATAGCACCAAAAACTTTAAGAGAAAAATAGTTACATGTTAAGTTGAGCAAAAGTGAGTTTTAGATTGATCGACTTGTATTTTTAGGACATATAATGCCTGCAAATGGGCTATTAGTTGACCTCCAAAAAATTGAAGCCATTGTCCAATGGGAACCAGCTACTAGTGCTATTACAGTAAGGAGTTTTCTAGGTTTGGCCAGGTGCTATAGGAGGTTCATGGAGAATTTCTCTATTATTGCCTTTCCATCAACTAAATTGCTCAAAAAGAATCTTAAATTCGAATGGAGCCAAAAATGCTAATACAGGTTTAAGGAACTAAAGCAAAAATTGATGACAACCACATCATTACTTACACTTCCACTCAACAGTTAAGGTTATGTAATCTACAGTGATGCCTTGCGTAAAGGATTAAGTTGTGTACTCATGTTGGAAGGGAAGCCACATGAGGTAAACTAACCTATTAGGAGTTGGTTGCTATAGTTTTTGCATTGAAGATTTGGATACACTATCTATATGGGGAAAGATGTCAGATTTTCACTAATTACAAAAGCTTGAAGTACATTATGACTCATAAAGAGTTAAACCTAAGACAATGATGGTGGATAAAACTTATAAAAGATTATGATTATATTATTGAATACCACCTAGGTAAGGCCAATGTGGTCTTAGATACATTGAGTCTAAAAACTTTAGGTATTTTATCACATATTAGGACTATACACCTACCTTTGTTGGTGGAACTAAGATCTTTAAATGTCAAGCTTTCAATGGGGAATTTTGGAGCCTTACTAGTAGAATTTCAAGTTAGGCCTACTCCAGTAGAACAAAAACGAGAATCTCAGACACAAGGCCCTCAACTGAGGAAGATTATGGAAGAAGTTAATGATGGGATGCAAGGAAATTTTAGATTAAAAGAAGATAGAACTCTGATGTTTAATTATCGCGTATGTGTGCCCAAGGTTGGGGAAATTAGGAATCAGATTATGAAAAAAGCATGTTGTTCAGCCTATGTTATGCATTTAGGAAGCAGAAAAATGTACCAGAACTGCAAGTAGAATTATTGGTAGAACGGCATAAAAAGAGAAACAACAAGCTACGTCTCTAGATGTTTAACATGTCAATAAGCTGAGGCAGAACATCAAGGATCAATAAGGTGGTTACAACCATACCTATCCTTAAATGGAAATGGGGACATATTGTTATGGACTTTGTAATGAGATTGCTAACAACGTAGAGGAGAAATGATGCCATATGGGTTGTGGTGGATCAGTTGACCAAGTTAACTCACTTCATTCCAGTTAAGAATTCTCTCTTTGGATAGACTAGCTAAATTATATGTGGATGAAATTGTTAGTAGGCATGGAGTGATGATAACTATTGTCTTGAACAGAGACCTTAAATTTACTTCCAAGTTTTGATTGAGTTTACATAAAGCTTTGGGGACCAAACTTAAATTCAATACCACTCCTCACCCACAAACTAATGGACAATCAAAAAGGACAATTCAAATGTTAGAAGATATAGTTTGTGGGGGTGTGTTTAAAGTTTTCAAGTAGTTGGCATGAGCAGTTACCTTTGATAGAGTTTGCTTATAACAATAGCTTCCAATCTAGTATTCATATGGCCCTTACAAAGCATTATATGGTATGAAGTGTTGGACTTCTATCTACTGGGATGAAGAAGGGGAGAGCAAGTTGTTGGGCCTAAAAATAGTACAATCTACCGTGGTTCAGGCCAAACTAATCCTAGACAGAGTAAAGTTGGTCTTGATGACAAATTGATTACCTTAAGGCTCATTTGGTGACCAAAGGGTACACTTAAATCTTTGGCTTCGACTATGGGGATACTTTTTCTCCTATGGCTAGATGGCTTTTGTTTGGCTTTTTCTATCTATGGCCGCTATCTGCCACTAGCCTCTTTATCTGCTAGACATACAAAATGCATTCCTTCATGGTGATTTGGTTGAAGAAATCTATATGGAGCAACCACCTAGATTTGTTGCTTAGAGGGAGTCTTCTATCATGGTTTGTCGTCTTTGCAAGTTATTGTATGGTCTTAAACCACTCCTCGAGCTTGGTTTGGTAGATTCAGTACTATTGTTCAAAAATTTCGTATGATTCAGTGCGAAACTAATCACTCTGTGTTCTATCACCACTCAGCCCAAGGATGTATTAATTTAATCATACATGTGGATGACTTTTTTTATCACTAATAGGGATCACCATGGCATAATCTAGCTAAAACAGTATCTATATCATCATTTTCAAACCAAAGATCTTGGTAAGCTCCATTATTTTTTGGGAATTGAAGTAGCACAATCAAAGGATGGCATAGTTATCTCATAGAGAAAATATGCTATGGATATCCTTGAAGAAATAGTCTATTGACTGCAAACTTCACTGACACTCTTATAGATCCAAATGTCAAGCTCTTACCAAATTAGGAGAATCCACTATCAGATGCAGGAAAATAAAGATTAGTTAAGAAGTTAACTTACCTCATAGTAACACATCTCAACGTCTCTTTTGTAGTCACATGGTTAGTTTTTAAATGCACCTTGTGAGGATCACTAAAATGCATTAATTCGTATTTTAAAGTATATTAAAGAAGCTCCTAATAAAGGCCTAACTTGTGAAGACAAAGGACACCCTTAGATTGTTGGATATTCAGATGTTGATTAGGCGAGTTCTCCTATTGATAGTAGATCCACTTCTAGATATTGTGTATTTATTGGAGGTAATTTGATATTTCAGAAAAGTAAGAAATAAAATGTAGTTGCAAGATCAAGTGCTAAAGCAAAATATTGCACCATGGCCTCAGCCACTTGCAAACTCATCTGGTTGAAACATTTTCTTAAATTTTAGAAATCAAAACATAGATTACTCTATTTCCAATTTTGATACTAAAATATATGCATTCTTTAGAAAACATCTTCTGTCATAAAACATGCATACATAATTTAGAAAATCTAAGATTAGAAAGTATGCCACTCACCTTATATGCAACTTACTAATATTGTATCAGATTCATCTAGTCAAAGTCATAGTTCACTCTATCTCCCTCTCCTACAAGTGGAGATAGTGCAAATGTGAATGAAATGCCATGAAAGCATGATGTAAATGCATGCTAAGTTCTTTAGATTGTTTAATTACTAGTTTTTTCTCCTCTCTTAACCTTTTTGTATATTTTCCCCTTTCTATCTTGCTTATATCTTAGCCCTTCCTTAAACCCTTCATTAGCTTTGATTGTGATCACATTTCAGCTCTCTTAAGTGGCTTTTGGAGGTTTAAAATTCATCTCCCAAGTCTCTCAATGTCACACCCACCCCCAAGATGGTGAGTTGGATCCAACAAGGGGGCAACAACCAACACACTACTGAAACAGAAATTCAGCAGTATGCCAGTTGTTGTAACCCTTCTAGGCTGTTAACCTGTCACTTGTATAACCTATTTAATTATTCAATACACATCATCTATAGTTTGACAGACAACTAACTGCTACAACAACATCACAAGAATCGGGGCGGCGTGCCCTGGCAATCATAACATGAAAATAGCATATGTAGGCATACATGCATAGCAAGCTAAATCTATACACAAGCATGTTTATATGCATATTAGTCATTTAGTTTTTCTCTAGGTTATAATGCACCAGCAAGGTTAGACTATTATAGATATACAACAGATTGAAAAGTATACATGTGCAACTACAGCTCATTCACTCTACTGTACATGTGCTACATAAGCTACAAATGTTAGTAGAGGTCATGGAGGTTGGCCTCACCTTCTATGATGGTCACACCACTCACAAAAGGCATGACATGAGAGTAAACTAACTAATCTAACTGTGAATTTGTGAGAGAAGGGACAAAGTGAGACAGAAGTTCCAATGAATGGCATATAACCAATCTAAGTGAAAACAGTCAAGTTTTGATACTATAGTAATTACAAATACTTTTTCAAAATATTCCAGAATAAAACATAGTAGATGAGTCAATATAAAGAAACTCAAATCTGTGTAGTAACATTGGCCATAGCATAAACAAATACATTCTAAAAGCATTAGATAATCACAAAAAACATGTGATAAACACAAAAAGCATGAGAAATCCTTCGGGAACATAGTGTCATGTGTGTGGTTTAGGTGGATGTGCACACCGAATATGGTGCATCTGGGGCAGTAAAACATAAAAGTTATGAAAATCATTAAAACATGCCATGGCACTATTGTATTGTGTAGCCTACACTGAGGGTTACCGCCACTCTCTCGGCCAATTTAACATAGTTTGCAGCCTCTGGGATCCCCTACCAGATCCAAATCAATCCAATTATATGTCATATAATACCACGTATGTAAAACTACCACCTGCCCCAAGTGGTTGCTTGACATCAATACTCTAGTGCCAAGGCACAAAACATTGTGAAATTCCTCAAAATAGGCATAAAGTAGAAAGTATAACGTAGCTAAACTGTTTTTATTTTCTTAATACAACATAGAGGAATTTGAAAAAAAATTTACTTAATCTGAGTAGAAAACCATATTTTAGGAAAATACCTAAGATTGGAAAAATGCCACTCACAATACATACAGTGTTTAAGTCTAAGGCTCAAGAAATGGGATTTCCTGGACTGGAGCCAATTTGGTGTCCTTTCCTATGAGGTAATTATATACACGCATACACACATATAAGTACTACAAATGAAGGATTAGGATGCAATGCACGCTTAGACTATTCTTAACTTAGCCTTTATGCCTTTAACCCTTCCCTTTCCCTAGGTTCCCTTAATCCTCTCTATTCGATCTCTATCTGTTCTTAATTAGCTTCATTTTAGGGCAGTTAGGTTATGAAATTCTTGTTCCCTAGAACCCTTAAGTTGCTGAAATTTGATTGTCCTTTTAGCTTATGAGTTACATAATTAGGTAGAAATTCAATTTAAATCTTATTCATTTTTCCCTAACCTTAGTATACCTTTTCTGACTTTCAACTAGGCTAATTCCCCAAAGTATTTCATGCCCTCTAGCTATGGTATTCTCCTCCCAATTAGTCTTCTTCAAATCAAAAAATTTTACTATTAATTTACAGCTTGCAACCTCATATATTTAAGTTAGTGTTTTTAGTTCGAAATAGGTGTAATATGCTTTCCAATTGGCTCTTTTTTTAATCCTATGACTTATTTATTTTAAGACATTCCTTAATTCACTTTTAAAGCTCTAATGTAACTCATTTTTGAACTCCAAATGAGCTTGGACAGCAAGCTCCCTAAACCTACAGAATTTTTGCAAAAATTTCAGCTTGCATCATTTGGCCTCTAGATGACTTTAAGCTACTTTCTTAACCTCAATTTAAGCTTTTTCTCCCTCAATTTCATCCTTATTCCTTCTCCTCTTAGTGGTTGCTAGTTCTACCCATAGCTAATTCTCTGATTCCATCATAGGTTTCATAGAAATGGAATAACATACATAGGATAATCCAGATTCAACTTTCTATTCAATTTTATGCACTAAAGACATGGGAGAGCCTCCCCCTAGGGTTCGGCCACTCCATTTTGCAGCACCTTATGCCCTCTTAATTCTCCATATCATCCCATATTTCCACTAATTGATACAAGAAAAGTTGAATTCTACACAAAGTCTCAACTAGATTTTGAAGTAACAAGTTTGTTTCTAAACTAAGGGGGTTTGGCCATGGCGGAGTTCAGCCCCTATTGATGCTAAAAAATGAAACAAAACACAGCTTTATGCATGTATATGTGATGTATTAACTTAGTAGAGCAAGAAATTACAAGAAAATTAACTTTGAAATGCAAAAATTTTATAAACTAACCTTGGGTTGTGAATTTTTCTTCCTTTTCTTCCCTTTTCTTTCTTTCCTTTCTCTCCCTTCTTTCTCCTTTGTGTGGTGCACGAAATGGCCTTGTGTGTGTGTTTGTGTCTCATATATGTGTATAGGTTGGCTGGTTGGCTGACCTTAACTTATAAAAATTGAAAATTGAAATTGCAAATTGGCACCCAAATTTTGCTTAATTACATTTTGACATCAAAATCTCTAAATTTTGTCAATTAGCCGCAAAATTTTTAGGAGATCCCTGTTAAGACCCTATTAATGTAATACTCCAATAAAATTGAATGTATCTACATGCATATATTTCTATAAATTTTCTTTCTAATTCACTAAATACCATTAATTCTCTAATTAGTTTTAAGTTTTTCCAGCAAAAGCTTCTCATCCCTTCTTTTTAACTTGGTTTTCAAAATTCTTTCCTGGGCTTTCCTAATCACTCAATTAAATCTTTTTAATACTTAAATTCCTTCTTTTAAGATTGAAGATAAGAGATTCAAATTTCAAAGGAATTCCTTTCTTTTAGAAATTAAACAATTTCCTACAACTTACCCTAACATAATCCAATGACTACATCAAAAGGCGAATATGCATACTAGCAAAGGCAAGCTAGAGAATTCTTTGGGTTGGAATGCCACACTCAAATTCTTAGAAAAAATTTTAGCATTCATTTACTAAGCTTAGTCTAAGGTATGGCTTTCATTTGACTCCTATTTCCTCCTCTAACCTTGCGTATCCTTTAATTCCTGTTTACCCTTGTCTAAGCTTCATTTTGTGCCTCCCTCAAAAGGTTTATGACTTCTTCAAACTCTTAGGTACAAATTCTTGTTCACAAATTCAGCATACTACTTACATAAATTTTATTTAAGTGAAGACTCTCTAATTAAACTTTTAATTAACTTATATTTCTCAAACTCTCATCTTGTCAAGATTGTTGTTATCAGATGCATTTCCCTTAGATGATTCTTTAATGTCTTAGAAATTATTCTTCTAGCCTTACTTTCTAGTAAAATTTCAGCTTTCTAGTACCCATTATATTATCTAAGCTTGCTTAAATTAATTCTCTATTCAACCTTTCCTTGATTCCTTCTTCTTCATTTCTTCAAGAATCATCTCTTAAGACACTCATTTACATTAGACCATGGCTCATTCTAGCTCTCTCAAATGACTTATAAAGACTCTAATATTGTTCCTTTAACACCTATTCTTCAAATAAAAATTTTCAGCAACCTAGTCATATTTCAACACTCAACTTATCCTAAATTTTAGTCTTCATTTGGCCACCATTCTCCTTAACCAACCTCATTCCTTCCTTAACTTCTTTTTGGCCCTCATTTAGGCCCTATTCCAGCTCCTAAAACTCAGCCCACAGCCTTCAAAGAGTTTGGCCACAAGTTCTCCTCTTCACAGAAATTTTTTTCTTTTAACTAAGCTCACTTCCAGTCCTTGCTTTAGCCTAACTTTTTAACTACATCTTAACTCTATCCTTCTTTCTTAAGTTCAACAACATAACCCTGTTTCAGACCTTGAATCATCCCCAAAACCGGAAAAAAAAAAACCATAGAAAAGCTTAGATTTTTCAAACAAACATAAACCATAAACGAATTCTTCAAAATTTAACAAGCTGTAAAATTTTCTCCTTACACTTAGGGTTCAGCTCTTCATCATTTCAGCACATAAATCAGCCTCAAAATGACATTCTAAACTGATAAATGAAGAGAATCAAAAGCATAACCAAAATCTACAAGAATTTACACAAAATTTCAAGAAATCTAGAAATTTCCAATTTTCCTCACCTTTGTTGGCTTTCTTTTCTTTCTTCTTCTTTCTACCTTCTTTTCTCCTTTCTTTCTCCTTTCTTTCTTCTCCCTTTGGTGTGTCACACTAGAGTGCTCTAAGGCTTAAATATCTCTCCTAGCACCCCATTTATACAATGACCATTTTGCCCCTTTATTAAAGGTTTCATTCCTTCCATATCCCTTGCGCTACATATATTTTCTACTTCCATTTCTACCCCTTAACTTCCATCTAATACCCCCAATTGTCCCTTAGATTTTGCAACCTCAAACTATAATTAGCACACTAATTAAGTTTATAAATCTCATTAATCTAATTATTTTCACTTATGTGCTTAATTCTAAGTTTCTCTCCAAAGTTTCTCCATAATTTCACCACCAAATTCCAATTCTATTTCCACAATCGCAATAAAGTAACTTCCTAATTTCAATGAGCCCTCATTTCTCTTCTCTAAAATTATGATTATCACATTAATTTACTTCACTAATCTCATGACTTAGAAGCTATCACTTAAGTGCTAAATTTCTAGGTTTTTCTTCTAAATTTTTTAATCTTTCTTTCCAATATATTTCTACTACTATATCATACTCATTTCTTTGTGCTGTCTAGGGTTTTATTTCCTTTTCTTAGCGTTGTGGACAAGAAAAATACAAAAAATTATGTTTAACGAAAATTATTTACAAAGTCTTATATCCCTAGCTAATATGCAAATTTAACTATGGATATAGCTAGGAATGATTATTTCATAGCATTTTTTTTGTTTAGAAATTTGATTACAATATAGCTAGGAATGAGCTAGGGATTGTCCATAGCTAAAATTTAGCTAGAGAATATCCCTAGCTAAATCAAAAGCTAATATTTGGAAGGAATATACAAAATTTGGGCAGGAAATTTTTTAATCTAGGAGGGTTTAGTCATAGCTAATCCCTAGCAAATAAGAAATTTTATTTTAAATTTTTTAATCATTTTGTTGTAAAGATCAGAGCATCTTCCACCCAGTGCATTCTTTGCTTCACCCCAAGGGAGACCTAGCTAGTTGTGTTCACCTCCCCCAAACCCTAACTCCAATTCCCCCACATTATCGAGCTCCATCAAGCAGATTTTTTCACAAATCTCCTAGACTAAACCACTCACTGGCCCTTCCTTTCTTCTCCAATGATCTTCTCTACATCTCAAATGCCAGTTGTGCTGATTCTCGCAGATTATTGACCATGGTGAGTCTTCTTCCCTGTCTCTGACTACCTGCATTATTGTTACATTACTCGCATCCATCTCTATTTCCCTCTATTCATCTCTATTTGCTGCCATGGTTTATGTGTTTAGCGAGTTATATATCTAAACCCTAGTTTTTGTATTTGCATTATCTGAGTCTTAGTTGTTTGTTTGTTGGTATTATGTTTTTGGTCTATTTATCTGAGCTCTAAACACTAATAGGTATCTAAAATCTGAAAAATGAGGCATCCTTTGCCCTGTCATACATACTTCTATCAGTTATCACAAAAGAACTACTCCTAGCCCTAGCATCATTTGGCAATCTATTTGGAAAGGTGTTATCTCATAGTCTACCAATCACATTATATAAAGCATCTTGTACATTAACAAAGTCCCCAGTAATTTGTAAACCCAAAAAAGTATTTATCATATAGTTGACAAACTTTAGGACCTATACTATATGTGCATTACAAATTTGACAAAAAGCAATAGTAATTAGTTTGCATAAAAGAAGAAATTTAGACATGAAATAGTTGTATGTATCCAAAAAGAAAATTGAAGAGGAGAGATATGAAAGATCACTCAAACAGCATTCTCACACTAGTTTCTCGGACCCCATAATGCTCCCTTATGATTCTCTTAAATGAATGCAAACCAATTAAGAAAATAGAAACAAGGGGAGAGAGAAAAAAGAGCGAAAGAAAATTGAAGTTCCTAATTAGTGAGATACCAGGTTGAGGGCATAAAACTCAAATAATGAAGCCTTTCTAATAACATGTTTTGAGAGACTGTATGTATTTATTAAAACTAAAAAAATGGTGCATGGTAAGGTAGAATGACAACATATGACTTATATAGATGAACCCATGTAGTTGGGAAAAGGCCTAGTTGACTAGAGTTAATAGGTATCTATTTAAAATAAACATACAACAAATATAGAGAAGCTGTTGAAAGCATGAAGTTAGAAAAAACTAGTAGACTTGTCAAAGAAACAATTATATACATGATCTAAGCTGCATGTATAAAAGAATATTGATCATCAAAGCAAGGAAGGAAGGAGATCAAATGAAGGATCATCTTATATCAGCACTACTTCTCATGTGAAGCAAGAGGAAAACCATCTCCCCTAGGAATGCTTTACCTTTTAAAGCATGTCATTTTTTATATACCACATCCTCTTAATCCCAATATGTAAAAGTTATCATAGAATGCAAATTTATTTTCATGACCTCCTCCATGAGAACTATCCCATTTGTCTATCAATTTTAAAGGATGCTGAATGTAAAAGTTAAGATCTTACTATTAACTCTTTTTAATACAAATAGACAAGATAACATACCTATACCACTTTATCAGTTTTGAAGCACACTCTGGGACTTGGTCATCCCCAGTAATCCTTACACCAGCACCAATAGCTTTTCTCATCTCTGATATAATACTACCTCCTTTTCCCAACAAATAGCCAACTTGATTTGATGGAACTACAAGCCGTGCAGAAATAGATGATACCTTACTTGAGCTTGAATCTAGCCCCTTTTCCATGCTAGCCTCTATAGACCTATTGAAAACAAGAATCACTGCATTTTGTGCTAAAGAGTATTTTGATTCAGGGTTCTACATAATAACACAACAAATGAAAAGAATTAATAAATTATTAAGCACACACTGACACAATAAAAAGAAATTAACAAAACAAGAGCAAACCTCCATTGCTTTGTTGGTGCTAAAGTTTGTAGTGATGTTTTCTGTTAGATTGGCTCACCCTAGTGGGCCATTGACAATAAACAAGGTTGCTACTTTGGCAAAATTCCTTGAGAGAAAAGTCCAAAAGCCTAATGGATTGGTTTCTATAAAGCTTGAACTTCTAGAACGAACTATAAAAAATGCGAAAGATACTGTAAATGCAAGTAATTATCATCTCTTTACTGTACTTAGTCTCTTGCATCTGTGTTTGTTTCCCTTATTTGTTCAAGTTTGTTGTTAATATAGTTAAACCTTGTGAAGCTTGTGGATGGCCTTTTCCTTTGAGTTATGATCAATGCAAGTCTTAATATGTGCACTGATATATCTCAAACCTATTTCATTCACGCTCCTATGTTCAAATTACATCATGCAGTTGATTTAGATGGTTAATAGTAGGAATGCATACAAACTTCTAAGTTTCAAATTTGAACACTAAAAGGAATCTTTTCATGTCTAAGTAGTACACTGGAGTGGATGAAGTAAGTATAGCAATGATTTCATCAAGACCGTATATTCAAATGTCTTCTGGTTATGGGAGAGAAGATATTGATCTAACAGTCAAGTTCATCTTCTGAATGACTATTTTGATTGGTTTATTTTAAGTTAATCATTCTATTTACTTCCACTTGTAATTGTTTCCTTGATATGCTAGATGCTAAGCCATCATTTGCCATGCATCTTGCTACGTCTTTCATGCATGAAGCTTGAATTTGTGATTCTTAGCTTTTTTGTATGGCAATGCCTATGTGAGAGAAATATATAGTACTCTAAATTCAATTGTATTGCTATTTCCTGAGCTCATTACATGTAACTAACTCCTGAATTTCTACATGCAAGTCAAAATTTTGATGAAGCTAAAAATGCTGGAGCTAATCTGGTTGGTGGATAAGATTTGATAAATCAAATAAAGGGAGGATTCATGGAGTTTGATAAATTAATTGCAACTCCATATATGATGCCAAAGGTCTTTCTTTCTTGTTCTTTATTAATTATAGGTTTTTAAAATACATTTACACATTTCTTAATTTTGTCGAAGAGCAACTTATAATGCAAAAAATGTAGGCAAAGCAAAACAAGAATAAATGATCACCATCTTGTATTGTCTGTAAGGTCTTTCTCTATATGATAAATGTCCTTGTCTCGATGCTTCTTTGAAAATATCATTGCATGTGATTTTTTGTTAGCAAAATGCTCTCAATTACTAATAATAAATTTGGTTTCTAGGAACCATAGGTACACCAAGCTGCTATTCTACCCATGTTGTACATAAGAAAGAAATTGATCGAATGCACTTTGACTTGTGTTAGAGATTCATTTGAACTTGCTGAGATCATATTTCTTTAAATTTTGGAATAAGCCACTCTTTGTAAAAAGACACATTTGCCTTAGACATGAATTAAATACATTTCATTCTTATTTGTTAGCTTGACTTGGACTCTCTTAGTGTCCAATTACATGGTGTTTTCACAATGTTGACTAGTGTGATCAATGGTTGACAAAGGATCTACAATAATTTTTTTTCCTTGAGTTGTACATAGAAGGTATTTGGAGCAAGCATTTGATAGTTTTACACTTGGTCCAAAGGGGAAAAGAAATGATTTTTTTGTGACTTTGATCTGTTTTATTTGATTTTAAACATCCAGAACTGTTACCCTTCTCCCTATTTAAAGGTACCAACGTTGAACCTACAACATTGAATTAGAGTTCGTAACATGACCAACTATGTGGCTGGTAATACTAAAAGTTAAGGTAGTTTGGGTAAGCCTTGAAGGCTTCCATCTGGATTGCCTTTCTCTTGCCTTCCACTTGATAGTAGCTAATTGCTAGCCAAGTCATATGTTCAGATCCCTGTGCAAATGAGACCTAAGTCCTGACCAATTAAAATATACTACTGGTTCTCTGTCTGACACAAAACCTGAGATCCCAGTTTGCACCTTTTCACTACAATTAGTTAGCAAATCCCCACTAGTCATTTCCATATACCCTCATTTGGGAATTAACTTTGATGTGGCCTAATTTTACTAAACCATCCAAACTGTGACTTTTAGCTAAAATCACAAGATTCATACACCTACAACACACAGAACCACCAAGCTGAGTGTCTCAAATTTAATATTTAATTGCAGATTTAATCCCTGAATTTATTCTTCATATGCAATATTTTTCCCAAACCGAAATTGTTCATTCTGCAACAAGAGAAAGCATCCTTAAGCTATTTCTCCTAAGACAAATCAAAAATTGATGTTTATTTATCGTGATCTTATACACTACTACTATGAGAGTTTTCTCCCTTCAGATTCATTGAGAAGATTTATGTGGTTCAAGCATCAAATAGTCTTAACTTTACTATGTTCAGTAACAATATATCTAAAATGTTCTTTTTGGTCATGATTCTAATGGGGTGTTTCATATAAGATAATTGGTATTGGATGTCTATTTGTTTCTCACCATTAAAAAATTGCATGTTAACTTCAATGATGAATTGATGGTTTTCCATGGTGTTTAATTACAAAACAAAAAAAAAAAAAAAAACATTTTTGAGATGACAATACTTATCAAATGAAAGATGTAAACTTTAAAGTCATGAAAAACTTAGCTTTGTGAAAATTGACAGTTGAACCAAGGAGTGGAAAAGCTTTCAATAAGCAATCAAATTTGAAAGCACTACTCAAAAACAAGTGATGGCTTTCCAACAAAGAAATGCTGAACCAATATTTGAAATGAAAAGGCTTCCAGGAAGTTGAGACCAAAATGAGATTTTAGAAGTTATTAAAGAATCAAAGAATAATGCTAAAGTAAAGAATGAAACACATTGAGAAGATGACTCAGATTTTTCCTCTACTCTTCTATCTCCTTACTCGTCTACTATCTCCATTATACCACATTACTTCCCTCCCTCTGGATCCTCTATCTTCCTCTTTCTTTCTATTTCTCTCTATTGTTCTCTCCTCTTCTCCCTCAATATTTCTTTAACCCGCATCAGCATCATACATCCAAGATATGCATAAAATCTCTAGTGATGATGCCTTTGAGCAGCTTTTAGAGTTTATACTACTCCTTTGCAATTTCCTAAACAACTATCCAACAATTAAAGTTTAAATACAAATAGTAAAATTTTAGTTCTCTTAAGATTTTACAGCTACTCCTTCACAATTTCCTTGACAGCTATTTTGCAAATAAAGTTTAAACACAAGTAGTAATGTTTTACATCTCCTAAGACTTAACAGCTATGCAATCCTTGGAGAATAACATAGGAATCTCAAGCTATTGAAGTTCTCATTGCCATAGGAACATATTAAATGAATAGCCAAGTTCACATCCATATGTCATCCCGCCCCTACTAGGGCTAGTTTTTCTACCAATTATGCCTCGTGTAACTTCACTCAAATAGATACCTATCATACACTAGACTACTCAGCAACATGCATGCATACCTCATATAGCATTGAAAATTGAAGTTGATAAAGTTCCATCAAAATCAAACCCTAAATTAGATCACCACTCCAACTAATTTGTTAGAGACAATGTTTATAATAACAAGTGTGCAACTCCATATGGCAAAGCATGGAACTTAATTTAATTCATTTGGAAGTTTAGAAGTTCTATCCAATTAGAGGAAGATACCTATGACATGATGTAATCTGCCTATTGATTTGCATGGTAATGTTCAAAGGGATGAATTTTACCAATAACTAGTAGCAATTCCACATCTGTCAAGTATCTACTAGGAAGGACACAAGTCCAGGTACTCAAAACAATATTATCAAACAAATCCCTAAATCATACAAGGGAAAATAAATAAAGAAACAAGTGAAAGCAACCATACAAGAAATTTTCAATATTAAGTAAGGAAAAGATTACAAGATAATTACCCATCACCATCCTTGTCAAGCTTAGCAAATAACTGTCTAGCTGGGGCCTTTGTTGAACTCTCAAATTCATGTGGAGAACTGTGATCCTCTTCATTGTAGCTTCTAAGAGTGTCAAACAGTCCATGAAAAAATTCCTTGAAGCTTACTTTGCCATCTTTGTCACTATCTCTTTTCCTAAACAAAAAAAAAAAAGCATAAATTAGTACGAAAGAAATTAATATTTCAAGAGCGAAAACAATTTACTACCCAAAGGATGAACCGGAAACATGCAAAAGTCAATAGAATTCACTGACTAATATCATCTAGAAGATTAAATTTAAAGAGTTATTCATGTAAATGCGCCACTTTCTTTTTGATGATTTTTTTTCTTTTGTGGTTGATTTTCTAAAAATGATAAATATCTATGTTTCTTCATTCTCTCTTAATTGTTAAATACAAAGGCTTGAGTTAAATTGACCACCAAACTATGGGGTAAGGTTTAAATTGACTAGTAAAGTTTGATTGGACCAATTTGACTATCAAACAAATTTAATTAGATCAAAGAAACCCAATTATGACAAAAAGGGGTTTATGAAACACAGATGGTGCTAAATGGCTGAAGTAGCCACATGGCACTAATAAGCCAAAAGAAAGAAAAAACTGAAGGTCTTTGGCCTTCAGGCAACCCCATCTAAACACTCCCATGATTGCTAACAGCCAACAATCCAAACCCCTGCTTCTTCACATTTTGATTAGAATAGCAGATATGGCAACAAATTACCATATCTAGTAGTAAGAACTTAGACATCTTCACTTCTGATAAGGGTTTCCTCATTCTCTGAAAATTCAAACACAAGCACTTAACTTGTTAGAGAATGTGATTTCGATCAAGGCCATTGCAAAGAACAGATGATGGCTTTCCCTCCTATTCCCCCCTACTGCCAACAACTTCCCCCTCACTCCAAAGAAAAAGAATTCTTGATGGAATAAGTGTATATTTATCATTATGATGAATTCTTTTTGTCTCAACTTACCTCTAATTTATAATGATGCTGACCATTTTTGCTTTTATGGTGGGGCTTTTTCTTTATTCTGCTTGCATTCATGAGATCTGAGATGCCACTTATTCTTTCCCAAGTACTATTCATGATGTGAAAATTTTCAATCAATTTTTTTTATTTATTGCATCGAGGCTTGCCTCTTGACTTTCTTTACATTATAGGTGGAACTTCGCAATCAAGAAGAATAGTTGGCATGCAGACTAGTTTGCCAATTCTGAGGTGGTTTTCCTTTCATGTTCCTCTACCCAATTTCGTATGTTGCAATACACTTTTCTAGTGTCTTCTTCTATGTCTTGCTTCTCTTCCTAATTGGTTCTAAATTTAGCAGGATTTAGTGGAAGCCAATGAGGAAGAAATTAAGCCAAAGATACATAAGAAGAAAAAGAAAAAGAAGAAAAAGAAGGACAAGGAGAAAATTAAAGAGCAAAAGGTTTGTCACTGTTGACCATTTCGTTTTGTCTATCATTTCCATCCTAAATTGAAATCTTCACACACTATTTATTAGAATTTTAAATCTACAAAGGACCACATAGATGCGCATGTAAAAAGACTTAAAAAGAAGCAGAAGTAGTGACTTGAATTGAATGTTGATCCCAATTTTGACCGAGGACAATGCTATAGGCTTTAGATTTGTCAAAAGACCTGCTTTGTGTTTAACTCTCTTTCTGTGAAAAAATTGGCTAGGAGATGGCTAATTAGAACTAGGCATCATTCTAATGTGTTACTATGATCTCTATTTCCTTCTGAACTGTAAGTTTATTGATACATTTGATACATAGGCATAGCCTTAAGTGAAAACTGCAGGAATTCAGAACTTGTTGGTCTTAAAGCAATAAAATCTTATGCAATGCATTCTTAAGAATCTTATTTCCATTGTCTAGTGATTTGGTTTTTGGTTTCTCAAATTTTCCTCATCTATGTAGGGTTTAAATTCTAATATAAATTGCTTTGAAGAAATCTTAATCTTCTACACAAACATAGACGGTTTGTAGGTTTAGGATGATTAGACCAAAATTAACTTGGGTTGAGAATGGTAAAGAGAAATGCACATCATCATGGTTGGATTGAAAATTTACCATTGGATAGAATGGAATGGAGATAAAATTTACCTACCAAGTGCTTTTTAATTTAATGTATTGTATCAATTTTTTATTTACATTTAGTAGAATTAAACCATACACTATCTAAACTCATAACAAGTTTGCAAACTATAAAATATACTAGATGATGCAAGCTACTTTTAGTCCCAAATTGCAAGCATAAACCTATGTAGGTGCTAACTAATAATGTAATTTTGCTTTTAATTATGCAGAAAGTATGAGTTTCCTTAGAGCTGATCATGCATGGATGTACAATAGACTTGTGCCAAGTCGAAAAGGGGCAACTATTGAGTTTATAAATGGTGTCAGTGAATTTATAGGCTTTGCATTAACTCAACAAGAATTTGTTTCTAATGGCAATATAAGGTGCCCATGTTCAAGGTGTAAAAATGGTGGGTTTCTTGCTTCAAATACTATTAAGACTCATTTGTACGATTATGGGTTTGTGCCTAATTATTATTAGTGGGAATCACATGGGGAGACTTTTGTACCTGTCTCTAGGCCAAAACCTAGTATTCACATGGGTATTAATTAAGCACTTATAATGTACCATTAAATCCATATTATACTATAGTTTTGGAAATTGCTAACCCTTGTTTCAAATTTGATGGATTTGATTTGGATGGTGAAGAGGAGCAATCTCCAAATCAAAATGCTCAAGAGTTTTTAAACTTGTTGAAAGTTGTAAAAGAGCCACTATTTGATGGTTGTAGGACTCATATCCCATTATCAGTGGTGAGCAGGTTGTTGAATATTAACTATGAGTTTAACATAAGTGAGAAATGTTTTAACCAAATTTTGCAATTAACGAAAGAACTCTTACCAGAGGATGCTAAGTTACCAAATGATTTTTATAGGAGTAAACAAATGGTTGCAAAGCTTGGATTAGGATATGAAAAGATAGATGTATGCGTGACATGTTGCACCCTATATTATAAGGAGAACAAAGACAAGGGAATGTCCAAAGTGTGGTCATCCATGATACAAGCCTAGGAAGAGAGATAAGGGAAAGCAAAAGGACATTCCATAGTCTTACATTACTTTCCTCTAACACCAAGATTACAAAGGTTATATGTCAACAAAGACAACTAAACATATGACATGGCATTGGAAAACTCACAGAGACCTTGGGGTAATGAGTCATCCAAGTGATGGAGAGGCATGGAAAAAGTTTGACCAATGCCATCCTAGATTTGCAATGGAGCCTCGAAATTTTAGGCTTGGTCTTTCAACTAATGGGTTTAGTCCTTACGGACAAATGGCCCATCCTTACTCTTGTTGGCCAATAATTGTGACACCATATAATCTGTCACCTAGAATGTGTATGAGCAGCACTTTTATGTTTTTAAGTCTTATCATTCCTGGTGTGACATTCCAAACCAAATTTTGAATGCACAACTTCAACATTTAAAACATGTATTGCATTAGTTCTTGCTTTTGATGCATTTCATGTATTAAGTTTCATATATGCATCCTTTTGAAAAAAAAAAAATCTTAGAAAAAAATTTTTAAATTTTAGTTTCTTGTTTGTAACCTTAAGACAGCTTAGAAGAATCATAGAAACCATGAAAATATGGAATTGTAACGAAAGAAAAGAAATTCAAAAAAAAAAAAAAAAGAACTCTTTTGACATGAAAAACCCTAATTAAGCTATTTGATTAAAACCAAATAAATAAATAAAAACTTCAAGAATTTGAAGGAATAAAATTATGAAAATTACATGGTATCTTAGCTTAGTTTAGGTCTTAAATTTGGGAGGATTATATTATTTTAATAGAGACTTCCTAAGCTTTCTAGGATTAAGGAGTCAAAACATAATTAATTAAAAGTTCAGGGGGCTAGTTTGCAATTTTATGCCAAATTTTAGAAAAGGAAATTAGGGTATTAAAAGGGCCTAATGAGAGGATTAGAAGGATTAGAAAATAATTTTGAAACTAAATAAAAAAATGAAGAAAAAAAGAAATTGAATGCAGTTAAGGAATTATGGAATATTTAATAAATTAAAAATAAAATTTTAAAAATATATGTATGTAGTGATATTTGATTTTATTGGAGGATTATATTAATAGAGTCCTAATAGGGATTTCCCAAAAATTTTGGGGCTAATTGGAAAATTTTAGACAATTTGGGGTTAAAATGTAAATAAGTAAAAGTTGAGGGACCTTTTTGTAAATAGGCTGAAGTTAGGTCGACCAAGTGGGTCTATAATCCTCTAAAAGCCTCTAGAAACAGCCATTTTCATGCAAGATAGAGAGAGAAAGAGCCAAAGGCGAAGAGAAGAAGAAAGGGAGAAGAAAATCAAGAAAAACAAGGTAAGAAAATTTGTAAAAAAAAAAAGTCTAGAAAAATTATTGTTATGTAATTTTTGTTGTAGATTTTTATGCTATACCTCTATTCCATCTCATTTGCTTGAAGAAAACAAGAATCTTGAAGAGATTACGGCTGAAATTCATGGAGAGCTGAAATTGTAGAGACAGAACAAACCCTACTTGTTGAAAATTTGAGAGAAATGTATAGAAATAATGCTTGCTTGAATATTTTGATGTTTCCATGCATTTATATTATATTTTTATGTTGGATATAAGCTTGAAAACAGGACATGAACATAGGGGACTCACGTGGATTTGAGGAAAAGGAAGGAAAATAGCAAGAAATTTTGGAAAAACAAGTTGAAAAACACGAAAACTAGTTCTAGGTTTGCAGAAACTTTTCTGCAGGAAAATAGGGGATGGCTAAATCGCTTAGGCCAAGAAAAAGGATTAATTGTGGTTCATTTTTTATGTTAATAGGAGTATTAAGAGTGGGTTAGCTCCATGGAAAAGGAAATACAAATAAGATATCAAAATTTTGACAAATAGTGACAAGGATCCAAAAAGGTAGTAAAGGGTGATTGCAAAAAATATTTTCTGGAATGCGTGTGTATCTAAGGCCACGAAATTAGGACTTAATTGGGGTTAAATGCAAGATAAATGAGTGGCTAGCTAGAGGGGGAGATTAGCATAAAGGAAGGAAAGGATTAGAGGCCAAATTAGTGCCAAGTTTAAGTGAAACTCATTAGGGAATCAAGATGATTAAGAGCAGAATTTTTCTATAATGAATTTCAGCAATCATAAGTGTTTTAATTGAGACATTAAGGGGCTTAATGAAGCTTAAAACCAAGGCTAATTAATAGCTTATGAAGTAGTTGAAACCAATAAAGAAGAAGGTAGAAGACATTAATCTAATTTAACTTGAAACCTAGCAAAATTCAATTAAGGGTAATATGAAATATATGAGTAAGGTTGTGGGTAAATGTCAGAAGTTTAGAAAGTAATTTTGGGAGAGTTTTATGCCCTCTAAAATGGACTCCAAACAAAAGTCTAAGAAAGGCCAAAGAAAGCACCAAAGAAGAGTGCTAAAATAGTAAAACAATAGAAAATAAATGAAAGCATAACTTAGAAACCTCTTAGGTATTAATGGGTATAATATCTTGACTTGAGAAACTTAGGAAAATGTAATTAAGAGCCTTTAAAAGCAACATTGAGCAAGCTGAAATTTATCATAACTAAGCTAAGAAATGAAGGAAACATAAGGTTTAGCAATGCAAAGGAATAAGAGAAAGGAAAATATAAAGAATTAAAAGATAATGTAAGTTTTTGGTAACATAATCACCATCATTTTACATTTGCATGCATTACTCATGCATCCCTGCCATTGTATTCACATTCCACACACTTGCATTTGTAGGCACTCGTGATAAAGTTTATTCTAACCCAGTTCAAGGTGATCAGGCTTACCACCACTAGGCTACAAAGACGGTGAGTGGCATACTCTCTAATCTTAGTTTTTCTAAACAAATATATGTTTTATGATAAAATTGAAATGTTATGCAAACTCCATAAGTATGTTTGATATAAAAACATAGAAATAGGGTGCTTATGTTTTAATTTCAGTATATTTGAGCTTTTATTATATTTTTTACATTTTGGTGCTCCGGCACTCAGAATAGAATGTCGGGCAGCCATCTAGGGCAGGTGGTTGTTCTACAATATTGATACTATGATTTTGGACCCAAGGGGGTCTCAGACATCACAGACTATGTTAGTCTGGCCTAAGTAGTGACCCATGGTTGTAGGCTACATAGTGCAGTAACGCCCGACATATTTTATGAATTTTTATGTTTTCATGATTTTACTACCCTCAGACATTGTCAGTTGTGCACACTCGACCAGAGTTATATGTGACATGACATGATTTATGATTTTCACACTTGCTAAATTTCTCGTGGACTTGTTTCTGTGATATATTAATGAATTAAAGGAAAATAGCTGTCATGAATAACTTTATCTCTTCTATGTTGTTCCATCATTACTTTATGGATGGTTTTCTATACAATGAGATGAGATAAATTTTTGTTATATTTATGTCTTTGTTTTTCATGAGTAACTAAATTACTAAAAGTGTTTTATGCAGAGTATTATTATAAACCGCTATGTTTCTACTAAGTTTAGATTGTATGCCATCCATTGGGAACTCGTGTTCTCATACTCTTTATATTTTGCAAATTTTAGTTAGATTTCCTGCACTACCACCAAGACATCACCACACTTTAGTTGGAGGTTGGGCCAGCAGAACTACCTTATACGAGTTAAAGCATTGTAAATTATGTACTCCATAACAGACTTTAGCACTAGCATGAGAGGGGAGGTATTAGAATTAGGATTTGATATAGTAGTGATGTGTATATATATATTTTGCTAGCTAATTAGAGCAAGTTTATGAATGCATGGTTGGAAATTGTGTGAATGGTTTATGCTTCACTGTTTGAATGGAATTATGCAGTCTAGAGGCATGTACATATATACATATATCTTGTATAGGTGACAAGTATCACTAACAGGTTTCCAAGTAAGGGTTACAACAGTCGTCATGCTGTTGGATTTTAGACTCGGTTGTAGGTGGTTGTTGCCCCACTGTCACGCTTACTTAGGCAAAGGAAGGGCATGACACCTGGTCCAAAAAGCCTAGGAAAAAACATAGCCTTATACTTGCAACCTCTTATAGATGAGTTGAAACAATTATGGGACGTAGGGGTGGATACTTATGATTCCCAAAGGAAACAAAATTTTAAATGAGAGCTGCACTTATGTAGACTATCATTGACTATCTTGCTTATGGAATGCTGTCTAGATGGATCACACATGGTGTCTTGTCATGCCCTTATTGTATGAAAGAAAAAAAAAAAAAAAAAAACAAGGCATTCTACTTGAAAAATGGGAAAAAGGTTTCATTTTTTCACTATTATCGTCAATTTTTATCCATGAGCCATTCATTTTGAAGAGATAGAAAGTCATTTTTGAAACAAAGGGTTGAGTGGCTTACTCCTCCTACTAGGCTGTCTAGTGAAGAACACCTGATGGTTGTCTCTCAATCTTTGTACACCCAGGACGGCCGTTTGGAAAGATGAAAGAACTGTATTTGACCGATGATGAATTGGATACAACACGCTTATATGTTCTATTAAATTGTGATGAGGCATAGTCATTTGTGGCATAAGTTAATCGTTTTAATATCTTTATACAAATACATAGTTCCAATAGCTAAATGTATGTAAAATTTTATCGTTGTGTAGGATGTTTAAAGCTAAATTGAAAAACAATTCACCAAATATAACACCTAAATAGATTGAGATAAAGACAAACAATAGATTTTTCAATTGGTTCAAAGCATATGTAAGTATCATGTAACCCAACAAAACTTTTGTTACTGTTTCTATGTTACTGAACTTTTGTTTGATTGGTTTGGTATATTAATAGGTTTACGATCTGGCAAACAACATAGTTGATGAACGACTAAAGTGTTTAGCTTCTAGCCCTCATAGAAAAGTGTTCACATTGCCTTAGTATTTTACAAACGGCTACAAAAGGTTCCACACAGAGCTCATGGGACAAATAAATCAACCAAGAATAGTGATGTGTACGTTAAAGGAAAATGTTGGAGTGAGAATGAAAATGATTACTATGGAATTTTAGTTGATATTATCGAATTAGAATATCCTAATCCAACAAACAAAAGAACAACTATTGTATTGTTCAAGTATGAGTGGTTTGATGCAACCAAAGACCGAGGATGGAAGGTGCATAATCGATATGGTCTAGTGGATATCAATCATAAGAAAAAGTTTGGGGGTGATGAACCCTTTGTCTTGGCTAAGCAATCACAGCAAGTATACTTTTCTAAATATCCTAGTAAAAGAAAAGACCGAGTTGATTGGTGAGTTGTGTGTAAAATAAAAGCTAGAAGTAGAATTCACACCCAAATGTGGCTTACCAAAAGGATGAGATTGCCCCCCCCCCCAATCAATCCCAATTATGAATAATGAACTTGGATGTCTACATCATATAAATGGTGAAACATAAGTGCATGATATAGAGGAAGGACTTGCTGAAAACAACAAGGAAGACGTTCTTAGACATGGAAATTATGAAGCAATAGAACAATCTGACTTTGAGTCATCCAAAGATGAAGAAAAGGAATAAAGTGATGAAAATGTTGAGGATAGTGATAGTGAAGATGATGAGGACAAAGAATAATAAGATTTTTTTTGGTTAGTTTTTATATTGCTAACGTGTGGTTAGTTTTATAGTTTATGTGGAGTTGCTAAAATTGGGTCTTATATGTACAATAATTTTTGTGGTGCAATTTATTGTGTTCCTTGTTCACTTAAAGTTTCTACTTGTTACTCTTATTTCTAGATTTTGATAAGTAATTGCTTTTATTTCCTACACTGGTCGAGGGAACATCGCTGGCCAATGTGGAAGATGCTTTGAACAGTCACATATCACTTCTTAAGTGACTGTTCCTCAACCCTCACCACCTTCACCTTCACTTTCACCTTCAACCCAACAAAATCATTTAAATCAGCCAGCAACAACTTCTCATATGGATAGCTCTCAATAAGCAACTCCTAGTACTAAAGAAGTTGGATCTCAACAGCTGGTGCCTTCCTCACAAGTGGCTGGTTCTAATCAACCCCTTGCCAATTCTCAGATGTAGAACCCTCATGGTATAAGACACTTGATAGTAAATGGTAATACGTAAGCATAAGAAAGCTTGAAAATTAAATGATTTTGATATTAATAATAGGCATATAAAATTCCTTATTATTCTATTACACAGATTTCACCCACATGATGCTTTTCGAGATGTGACAAGAGCTTTCAAAAAGTCCTTTTATAGCTCATAGGCTTCTTGGAGCCAAGTTCCAGATCATGTTAAGGACCAATGGTTTAATAATTTCTAGGTTTAAGGAGTTTATTATAATATACTTTATTATTATTCTTAATTAAATTGTACGTTTTAACTTCATATACTAATTAAGTCATGCTTGTACGCTAATTGTAAAGAAAGTACACTTTTAATGATGAGGATAGACATCTCATACAAGCTACATTTGATCACGTGGATAGAGGAAGATTGAGTGATGGCTTTGGCCAGACAAAAAAAAGCTTTTAGAGAGAAAAAGAAAATTCCTGAGTAGAATAGTGAAGTTCATTGGAATGGTTTGTTGAAGTATTAGAATACAGAAGAATTTAGTAACATTTCAAACATCAACTCAAGGAATAGAAAGTCAGGTTCTAATGGAGAAGGGCCATCCTTACACACTAGAGGATCAGTTGCATTTGCTGAATATAGAAAAGACATGTAAGTGTTTATATATATGAAAGTATTAAATATTTTATTTTAATTTAATTTAGCTATGTTTTTGAGTTCTTATACTATCTTTTATACTTGTAGAAGTGGGAAACAGAAAAGGATATACTTGAATCTAAATTGTAGTTTATACTTATAGAAGTGGGAAACAAAAAAGGATATACTTGAATCTAAATTGTAGTTGAAGACTCATAAGGCAAAGGATCAAAAGTGGATTTGTGGGAAATCAAAAAGGGTGTGGGTAAGTTACTAATTCTGAAAATTCTATACTTAAGTATCTTATAATTCTACAATTCTGCAATGAGAACATAATTTTGAAATTCTGCAATTCTGCAATTATGAAAATGCTGCAACTCTATAATAATTTTTCAATTTTGCAATTCTGCAATTCTATATCTTGGAATGAGAATTCTACATTTTTGTTCTGAAAAACATGATTTTAAAATTTAAGTACTATCTTAGGAACTTAAAAATTCTGTAATTATGTTCTAAAAACATGCTATTGTTTTCTAAAAAAATGGTTGATTTTGGCTAGGAATATTTGATTTATTAGAATATTGTTTTCTTATTTATTTAGAGATCTATATTGTTTAGGCTTCTCACTAATTAGGATAGAATATGTCATTATGATTTTATTCACTAGCAACACATGTAAACTAGCTTTCGTACTAAATGTGTAGTTTTTGAAGTACTACAAAGACTTGATTTCACTAAAATTTCCCCTCTTCTCAATTCATGTTTCATATTTCCTTTCTTTTCAATTCATGTTTCAAATTTCCTTTCTTTTCAATTCATGTTTCCATCCTTGAATGAGCAAAGGATCTAATTTGGGTGCAAAAATTTGATAAGTTGATTTCATTTCTATTTTACAAAATTTAGTGGAAATGTACCTTTGCATCCACAATTTCTTGAAGTGTCTTGGGTTATCCTATGTTGGTACAGGAGATTGTAAACTTCTCTGCTACTATGGCTTAGTTTGCAAGGTTGAGCTTTTGTTGTATCACTTAACTTTCTATTTGAGTGTTAAAAAATTAATTAGGACTGATGCCCACATTTCTTACTTTCCACTATGCAAATTTGTGGTAGTAAGGGGAAAAAAGGGAAAGGGGAGGCCTAGTCAAAAATGGACCGACTATTGAGTTCCCTATTTGTTAGCATTGCCTGTTCCTATTTGAAACATTGGTTAAGACTAGAACTAGATCTCCTGATTTTCCTGTGAAGTGTTAAAACCAATGTTTTACTTTAAAGTGACATAACTGAAAGCAACCAAACTAACCCCTTTTTTATATCGTTAGTAACTCATAAGGGAATCCAATAGTAACATGAACTATATCCAAATATTGTCCTCGAGTACAAGGTATTCATAGTGCTAACAATGCATAAAATTTCCTTATTGACAAGAAACCTGTTGCATATAATAATTTTGTTACAGTCCCAGTCTTCAACCATCCACATACAACGTAGTGTTCTACTGTCCACTTGGCATTAACAGCGTCATATTTTCTTAGCCAAAAAATGATACTTTATCATTTTCCTGCTGCCATAATACTGTAGAGAGGGGGACAATATTTTCAACTTACAATTGTATATTTCATAAAGTTGAAACATATCTAATTCTGAAAATGTTATGTAAACATGCCATACAAGTTAGCAATTGTTGAATGCATGTATTTCTAAAAGTAGATAATAAAAACATCCAATTGATGTTGCTTTGATAATCAAAAGCACCCTACTATTTTCATTTTTGGTTTTATGTTCTGGAATCAACCTTCAACTTGTATTACCATATTCCTATAAACCATTCTACTTGTCTGATATGGAACATCATAACATGAGTTGGCAAATAAGAAAATTTATGCACATGTTAAACTTTTTTGGTTTTGATATGTTCTTTGATTTTTGAGTAATCCAAGCTAATTTTTAATTGTTTTGATGTCATTTATCTGATAACAACATCTATAGCTTGTGATTGCCTTTTCATATATATGGTTTTACTTGCTTATAAGCTTATTTTTTTCTAGAATGCATTTACAAGAAACATTAAATAGAAATTGGGTGAAAGAGTGCAAGAGGAAGATGTGGAATTAAATGAGATAGTAGAGGAAACTAAGGGAGTAGAAGCAAGAGCTAATAATGATGTTTTGAATGTGCTGCCAACTATTCCAGAAGAGCAAATACTTGGATTCAAACAACTAGTGGAGTGAAGAAGGGAAGAGTGTATGGCCTTGGCTTAGAAGCATCTATCTTAGGAAGATCCCATGTTGATTGTATCACTTCCTGTAGTGCAACTCATCCAAGTGTTTCTCAAGAAGAATTTGTTAATACAACTGTGTTAGCCTCAAGGTTTCATATTTATTTTAATAATGTCAAAATAAATTAAAATTATATATATGTATTTATATAATAAACAATACGGACAAATTATAATATTAAGTTTATTATTTAACTACATACACTATATGTGCTAGATTGTGAAACTATCAAATTAGACATGTGTGTAGTAAATTGATTATATCTTATTATAGAAGAGTCAAAAAATAATAAAGTCAATTTTATATGAAACTATACTCAAATATCTTTATTTTGATGTATAATTTATCTTATATACTATTTTATATTAAAACAGTTTATGATATCAATTTCTTATATTGTCTTTTGAAAATGTCAATGTTGAAATTTGGACAATATTAGTTTTAATTAATAAAATATAACTTATAATATAAATAAATTTTTGAATTAATTTTATTTATAAAATAGACGTACTGAGCTTTTAATGCATATATTATATACACATTTTACACTAGTAGATTGATAGAAATAATTTTTCAAAGTGGGTCATTCTGCTAAGTTACATTGTCAACAGACAAAATGAGTATACCATAATATTTTTATCATATCTTAAATATAAAAGTCAAATTTGTACGAATCTAATTTCACATGGAAGTAGACATTATAAGCTTTTCAAAAATATATTATTTGTTATTTTTGAATACAAATTCAAATTTCTAGACAATTTTGAACTTGGCCAACAACTTTATCAAAAGCAATTTTACAGTTTGGCATGTCGTTGAAGATTTGATCATTTCTCTCAAACGGTGCACGATAATTCAATGATTCTTTTGTGTTTGAAAATGCACTCATTGAGGAGTATTCAAGAATGTTTTAAGATTTTCTGAACATTCAGAGCTATTTTATTTGAATTTTTGAAACAAGTCAATATGCAGTTACTGTTGACAAAAGATTTTGTCTTCCACAAAGGCTAATGTCTCTTTGGTGTTTTTGCCTATAAAAGGAGAATAGATTGAAGGCAGAAGTACACAACAACAAACTCTCAAGTCTCATCAATCTCTCTCTAAAATTCTTTGTGCTACATTGTTTATTACTAGATCAAATAGTGCATAGAGCAAATTGTTTTATTCTTGAGAGTGCCTCTCTGAAGTGAGATCATTTTTGTACATGAGTGGTAGCTAATCCTACTTAAGAGGAATTGCTACATTTCTACTTCATCTTCATTACTATTTTGTATTGGTGTTTGGAGCTCACTGAATCAAAGGCTTTGTAATCGAGATTTTTGCCTCCGTCAAGTGCAAGGGGCTTTGTTTGTACTCGGAATTTCTTGCCTCCATCAAGTGCAAGAGACTTAGTGGAACCTCGGTCGATTGGAGCTCGAGAGAGTGGACATAGACTTGGGTAGCAAGTTGAACCACTATAAAAAAGTTTACATCTTCTATCTCTATTCTCTTTACTTACTTAAAATTGTTTTATATTTATTGTTGGGTGAATTGTATAAGTTTATTTGATTTAATATTTTTTTATTATTTTTTCATTTTTTCACATTCTTAACTTTCGTGATAAAAACCCCCTTGGGTTGCCTTTTAGGACAACAAACTATGTTCAAGCAAGCAATTAATCGTATATAGGATAAGTGAATAGAAGAAATGTGTGTAAGCATCCGTGAGGAAGTAGAAGTAGTAGTTCTAGCCATCATGAGTTGCATGCTTTCTTCTCAACCATCGCCTAATAGTTTTGGTTCTTCATCACGAACAAACATAAATTTTTAGTTTTGGCTAGTTTTAGTTGTATGTAAACATTACTATTTGGTCTTTTGTAGATGTGATGTTTTGTAAGAATTTGGCTTGATCTGTTATACACATTTGACTTGATATTATGTAAAAGTTTAATTTTTGGCTTAAATGTACTTGATCTCATTTCTATTATATAAAATTTGAGTGATTTAGCTAGGGATTAATTGTATTGCATTTTGATTTAAACAGGAAAATACAAAATTTTAATATTATATTCTATTGGCAGATAGGAAATTGTGGTTAAGGATTGTCCCTAACTAAAAAATAGCATATCCGTAGCTAAAAAGTAGTATATTTGCATGTTAGCTAGGAAAATGACCACGAAAATAGCGAGGGAATGACCCTAGCTATTTTTAGCCAGAGATTTAGCTAGGGTATTCCCTAATTAATTTGGCTAGGGTTTTAACTAAAGACATCCCTTCCTAAATTTAGTTAGGACCCTTATCCCTAGCTAAAAAATAGAATATCTATAGTTAAAAAGTAGCATATTTAGCATGATAGTTAGGAAAATAGCTAGAGACACAGCGAGGGAATGACCCTAGCTATTTTTTAACTAGAGATTTAGCTAGGGTACTTCCTCGCTAAATTGGCTAGCGATTTGACTAGTGACATCCCTTACTAAATTTAGCTACAACCCTCATCCCTAGCTAAATCTAGCTATGGATAATGATATCCCTACTTAAAAGTTAACTACATGTTATAACACAAATTTTTACTTAATTCTAAATTTTTTGTAAATTAGTGGGATTAGGGGCTGGTTGTTTGAAATTAAAGTTTTGTAGGTCAAATTGTGATTCTGAAGGACTAAATTGAAGAAATCAAAAGTTTTAGGGACTCAATTGAATATCAAGAGGGTGAAATTAAAAGAAACAAAAGATTAAAGGACTGAATCTAAATCCAGATCTAATGGTTCGGTCCAACAGTGGATCAAGCAGAAGATCGGCTATACTATGATGATTACAGCGGATCTTTGCTAAAAAATTGGTTTTCCTCATGTGAGACGAGTTGTTCTACCATTTCCCTCAACTTATTTTGAAAGCTAGAGAGAGATTGAGAGGAATTTTGGAGCTTTTCTGGCTGATGGAGTTCACGGAGGATCGGATTGGATTTCGTTAGTTTTGAGCTTGATCAATCAATCATTTTCCTGATTAAAGCTTGAGGATTGGTTCACCTAGCTCAAATTAGCAATCTTGGGGTGTCAATTAGTCCAGATAAGCATCTAAATCTAGGATTTTTTGGGTTTTTGGTGTTCAGGTCTTATTACAGACTTGATTAAGCAACCGAGTTGCCAACTAGGTGAAGAAGATGGACCTGGATGTTCCTAGGTCCATTCGAGTCAAACCAGGCGAGTCAGCTTGTTTCACTAAGCCAACTCAAACCAGGTGGGCCGGGGGCCAATGAGATGGGCGGCCCAGATTTGGGTGGACTGGGTTAGGTTCTAGGCTAGGTTGTTGGGCCTTGCCAATTAGGCCTAGGCCGGGTTAGCCAAGTGGGCCAGGCTTCGGGTGGGCTTAGGTCAAGATGGGTCACGTGGGCTTGGGCCGCAAGTTAGGCTGGCCCAAGCCAAGTAATTTGGTTGGGTCTAGGGCAAGTCAACTTTGTGAGTTGACTCAGCCCAGTTGACCAGAGCAGACTCACTAAGTCAACACAGTTAGTTGAATTGGGATATGTTCTTCTAGGGGACAAGGCAAAACAGGGATAAGGATTAATTGGGAATTAAATAACCAAGAATGGGATAGGCTATCCAAGGGAAATTAGTATTTCTATTGGCTGAACTGGTCTAGAGATAGTTTAATGTTTGACCGACTGGTTCAATGGTCAAATTAACTCAGATTTTTGAAGTTGGACCGGTTCTGGATTCAGGAGGAAGAGATCTATTGGACTAAGTTGGTTCGAGGGTTTAGAGAGGTTCAATTTGACTAGAAATCAGGTGTTTTTGGTTAAGCTAGCCTAGTTTAGGCCGGTTCAGGGGTTCTGGTGGCCGATTCAACCTTGTTTTGAGTGATTCTTAATTGATTCAGATCGGTTTTTAGGGTTTTAGAGCTTTGCTAAATCTGATTTTGAGGGTTTCGTAGCTTGTTCAATTCAGTTTGAGGTAGTTTTAGACTAATTTAGGCCAGTTCGAGGGTTTTGAGGCAGGTGCACTATTGTTTGAGGGTTGTTTAGTAAAATTGATGAGTGTTCGTGAGTTGCATGGGCCCTGATGATGAATAGTGGTACGTTGAGATGCGTGCTAGGATGGGATTTGAGCCTAATTTTGGGCTGTCAAGCCCATTTCTTGTGCTAGTTTTGGTGATGGTGATGGTTTTGTATGGTTTTGGTTATAGATACGTTGGTGGAGGCGCACCTAGACTAGTAAGTCGAGTGAGGGTGGTTGGGACTTCCTTTTTGGTTCAACTCTTGTATTGCAAGTAATGATACCCTTCATATGCATGCATTTTTATGCTGTGATTTTTTGGCATGATGATTATGTGATTTTGTAAACTGTATTTTGATTATATGTTACACTTGGGATATGTGTTATGTGGTTTATAAACTAGCAAGCTTAGCCGACAGACAGTGGGTCATAGCGTGTAGGGAGTGCTTAGGCCTAGTGATGGGACGAAACTAAGATGCCAAGGCTCAACCGGCAGGCAGTGTGCTATTGTAGAGTGCAGGGAGTACCCTAGCCTAGTGATATGATATGATGGTTGGTTATGTTGATACCTCACATACATGTTTTGATGTGTTACTGCTCACTATATATGTATATGTATGGGTTTTAGATTTTTGATGTGATACATAACCTAACATGTATAGACTAGGTATCATCTATACTCATTGAGTTTCATGACTCACATTTTATAAACATTAAAGATTTGGGTGGCTATCCTCGTCTCGAGTAGCATGCTAGAGTCGGTGTGATTGTTTGCGGATTTGATTGATAAACGAACATCCCTTTTTGTATATCTATTATTTTGTATTCTAAAATAGCTCTTTTATACTCTCAGATAGGTCCTGGTAGTTATGTACTGTATACTGTTTGTTAGTTTACTTTTATTTGATGAGATGAGTACTTTGGTATGGTTTGGTGTTATGAGACTTACTGGGGTCAGTGGACCCTAGTGCCAGTCACTGGCCCAGGATTGGGTCGTGACACTATGCCTATTTTAGTTACAAAATTTTACTAAGGGGGTCTGGCTAGCTAAATGCACTTTAGTTACAGATTTTTTAAATTTGGCAATGGATTTTGTCCTAGCTAAATGCTGATTTTCTTGTAATGAAAAATAACAATGCCTTAAGATCACTACTAAGTTCAGTATGTCACAATAAATTCTTTGATTTATTGTTAAACCTCAGCTATAAGAAGAAGTTCTATTATTTCAAGAAACAAGAGAAGAAAAACAAAGCATAAGAACGGAAGAACCCAAAGAGAGAGAGAGAGAGAGACTAGACAGATGAGATTTTTCCTCTCACCCCTAATGCATCCTCTTGTGTGAATATACATTACCCATCCTCACATGCTCTCACTTTGCATGGGTTACACATGTTCTTCCCCCATGTACTTTTCCTAACAGTTTTTACCTTTCATGGATAGTCTTCCTTATGGCTTTCATCATGTTTTTCTATTCTAGGCGTTGGGCTTATATCATAATAATAAAAACTTTACTGAGTGTTATCGAACAATTATATGTAAGGGTATTCAAAACCTATTCAAATCAATAAGACTGATTGGGAATCACACCAAATTGATGAGAAATCGATAAAAATCAAAAGAAATTAGTTTATTTCGATTTAAAGAGTATATATACTAATAGGTTAAATTCAATTTCCGATGTCTTGTTAAAAATTGACCAAACTGAACCAAACTGAATATGACATGCATAAGAGACAGTTTTAGAATTGTATATGACATATAGTATATAATATATATTATATGTTATGAATATGAAATATTTTGCACTATATACATATATATATATATATAAAATATGTTATGAATATGAAACATGTTGGACTTTATATTATATAACTTTTTTCTCTTATTAAATAAGTAGACCTATTTTGTCATGGAAAACCACTTCAAAACCAAACAAAATACACTGAACCAAACTACTATTAACAATATTTGATTTAATTCAGTTTTGAAATATGTTAAAAATCGATTATGTCTACATTTATTAAAAATTGATTCAGTTTGATCTGTACAATATCTAATACGAAACTGAATCAAACATGTCTACACCCCTACATTATGGTGCCAATCATCAAAGATGTAAGGCTGCCTAAGACCATTTTCAACTATAACAAAGCTTCCAAATTCTAAAATTTCTTTTTTTTTTCACATACCGGTACGGAATCAATTTACAAACATAGATATTTCTCTTAGTTGTGAGTTTAATGTTCTTAGAAACTTTCTAGGTCGCCTAAGGTATCTTGAAAATTATTATTAGGTGGCGAAACCAAAACTTTTGCATATATATTTAATGGTTGTCAATAAAATTTGTTTTCCGTGCCGAGTAAAATTTTCAATGAAGTATTCTTTCAGATACTATGGAAGGTGGTCAAGGGTGCAGCAACTAATTAACAACATAATCGAATTTGGCATAAGTGGCTTTACCTCTCAGTCATACACACCGCTCGTTGCACTTGTATTTTTGTACTTGAAAATAATTGCATCTGGATTTTAGTCACTAAATAACAAAATGTGGACAAACGACGGGACCGGATTCTGTCCTAATTCCTGCTTTTGTCTTGTTATAAGACAAGGTTACGGTACTTGCTTACTTCTTAGTCCCATAAGGGTGCATTGCATCAATTATTGACCAATCTAACTATGTAAATTTGCCTTATTTTTTATATTAAAGGTATAGTAGTATGTTTTGATATGTTATTTGAAATATTCCACATTGTTTTTAAATAATATTAATTCTACAAGGATTATAATAGACAATTAGAATGCAAAAAATACTAACGCAATCAAAAACACTGTGAAATTATACATTATTTGGTTAAGTTATTTTGTATTCCTTTAACTTATAGAGTTAAAGTTAAAATTTTAAATTAATGAATCTATTTCATTAAAATGGTACTGAAACGTGGTAACTCTTACTTTATCATTTCAATTAAAATTTTATAGAAAATAAATTTTTTGCATGAAAAATTTAAACTAAAATATTTGGTCTCTTTTTTATTTTTTATTAATTATATTTATTTATATCTTAAATAGACAATTTCTTATAATTTAAAATTTATTATTATGACTTTTGATAATAAAAATAGTATTTATATATTCTTTTGACTGCAAAATGATTGATTTTTTATTTTATTTTTTATAATTCACTTAGATGTTTTCAGATTTTCTGTCAATAATACAAGTATTTGTGATATCCATTAAACTAAATTAAAAAATTTCAAAATTTTTAGATAAAAAAAAAAACACTTTAAAAACCTTTTAAGATTACTTACAAAAATTATTAAATTGCTGACATTCTTAATATTAACCATTAATAAAATTAATTTCCAATAAATTTATAAGGCTGACTCAATTAGGATCAATAGTAATTGGACCCGGATCCAATAGTTATCCAAGAAAATTATCTGGATAATTCTAGTTCTGAATACTGCTAAATAAATTTGAATTTGAATCTAGATAATTAAATAGGCATTTTGGTAAATCTGAGTACTATAGTACCCATCCTATTCCTAACCTACATGTTACTCATATATATATATATATATATATATACACACACACATATATATGTAATAATTCATGGTAATTATAATTGTTCTTCATACAACACATTATGTTAAATTTGTTTTTTTTTAAGTTTTTTGTGAGATTATTTTACTTATTTTAAATATTTACAAATTTTGAATTATAAAAATTATTTATGAAAATTATAAGTTTGCATCCATGTGTTCTAGTCGGAGCAAATGAGCATTAACGGAGTCGGGTATGGAAATCTAATTGCAAACTCGAAGGAGTCTAAATCTGAATTTGGGTTAGTTTTTTTAGCGTAGGTTTGGGTCTGAATACTAAAGAACTCATCCCAAATCTGCACCATTGTCATTCCTAAACTCAACCAGCCAATATAACTTCCAATGAATAAAAAACCGTAATGATTAGTTTAATCCGGTTTAGATGCAAAAAAATAGAATAGAAGATTTGAACCGGCGATAAACAAGATTTGTTGATTTAAGGATTACTTCTTTATAAATTATATATTAAAACTGCTGCGGATGAACTTTTTTGTATAGTAAGTTTGTTGTTTGAGCGAATGTGGTTCAGTGGTAGTCCTCCCCTAAACCGCCAATCGTCTCCAGTTCTCCTAACCACCAGCCACTGAAATTGGCGGTTCAAAGTGAGAAACTTTTGTTGGTGGTGCTCAGTACTTCAAAGTTAATTGAATTTTATCTGATTAAAAAAATAAAAGAATCAACTACTAGGGTGCAAGGTTTAGAAAATCGGACCGGGTAGTCCAACCTTCCCGACCATCAACCAGTTATGTCATCGATTCAATTTCTGCTAAAACCAGTAAAGTCAACAAAATTGTGTGAAAATAGTGCTGCCGCTAGAGATTAAACCTGTATCAACATGTGGAAGTGTTGTTTCCTACCACCAAAGCACAATTGCCTTGTTAGAGATTTACTACAATATATAATAATTGGTGTCATACCATTAAGAATGATTAACATTTTCTAATAAAATTTTATATTTAGAAGTTAATATAATAAAAAAAATTATTTTTATATATAATCCAAGTTAATTAAATTTAAGTCACTTCATTTCAAAAATGAAATGTACATAATTTAATTATTTTTAATTTAAAAAATTGTTAAAATTATATCACTTTTTTATTTTCTAATTATTTGATATTATTCATTTTTTCTTTTTCTAGAAAATTAAAATCACGTAACAACAGTTATGGTCTGTGAACTTTTTTTTTTTAATTTGTGAATGGCAGGAAGTTAAACGATTACAATTTAAATTTTTTATATTTATTTTGAATGATAAATTGATAGTATATTATTTTTATTTTATATTATATATATTAAATAATTATAGATCAGAGTTTAATTACAATTTAATTATAATTTAATTAATATTAGACCAATAATTATAAACTGATAAGTTTTTCAGTTCCATAAAAAAATCCAATTTTTTAAAACTTGTCATGGCGTGTGATGTGGAGATATGGGCGTCGGAGATGGTCGGAGAAACTTTGACACGTTATTTTCCTTGTGGACTTGAACCGTTTGCTATGGGGATGCGTTTGGTTTCCAAGTAACATGTTTGACTTTTAATAGAGAAATTAGAAATTTGTTTTTGGCATTTAATATTTATGATCAAAATGTGACCTTTTCACCTTGTTGAAATCACTTGTTATACAAATTAAAACATAAAAATAAACTTTTTTATAATAATATCACAAAAAATCTAAATTTAGAAAAAAAAAAAAAAGAAAAGAAAAAACTAATATCATACACTCCTATTCTAGTAAGACTGCAGCCCAAGTCAAGGAGTCCGTCCACACTATACCCTGTGGGCTATATATAAGGCAATTCTTATTTTTGTGTCAAATTTGTATTTTAAATTATGCTAAATTTTAACCCCAAGAATTAATTAAAATGGTGTAATACTTACGAGATTAATTTTAAGATTAATCATTCGACTTTTGACCCCCTCCCTTTCTCTTTCCTTGGTGCCTTTTACTAGTTTAAACATTTTTCCATCTCCCACCGCCCTTTCCTCCCTATAGCACCACCCTTCCTTCTCCCCCTCTACCACCCTTCCTTCTCCCCCTCTACCTACGGATGGGTGCTTCTCCCTAGTCTGCAAAGCTTCTCCTGGTCTACCGTTACAAATCAAAGTGATGGACAACCGACTTCTCCTGGAAAGTTAGCTTTTGTTGGAATGTGAATCAACTTCATTAGAAAGTCAATCTAACAGAAACCAACTTATCTAATAAGTTTGTTTTTTTATGCTAATTTTTATACGGAATTCTGTTTTGTATCTTTTGTATTTTTTTTCAAATTTACCTATTTTATTAATTAAAAATTAAATATTTATTAATATAAAAGTCTAATTAATTGTGGTAGTTGTAACTAAAAAATTATTTATTATTTTTCCAAGACATATAATAGTTACTAATCTAAAATAATCTACATTTTTATTCATCTACTGTAAAACCCCAAATTGTGGGGAAATTAAAATTAAATTAATAATTGAGGGTGTAATTGAAAGAAATAAGAAGTTAGGGGATTCAATTGAAAAATTAAAGAGTTAAATTGAAGGAAATAGAATGTTGAGTGCTCAAAACATAAAATGTTAAAGTTTGCTAGGGACCAGATCGCATGAAGACTAGACTCCAGGGACTTAATTGCAAAAATCAGAAAATTGTATGTAATGTATGAGCGCTCAATTCTTCAATTAATTAACCATCAATTCGAACGTTTTCGGTTAAAATTTTTTTATATTCTGGTGCAACAAGGATGAGAGTAAAAGCCCTCACTCAATTGTTAGAAAAGTGACTTTTAAGCCAATCAATTTCACAAGCTATTGGTTCATGCGTCCATCAACCAGTTCTGGCTTTTTCGAACTTAATTCAGTCAATTAAGCTAATTAAAAGTTGATTAAGACCAGTTGTTAGCTTCGTTGGGTCATTTTCGAGCAACTTGGAAGAATAAATTTGCCAGGAAATTTAATAAAATCAAGGTAATTTGTCAAATTACTTCGTTCAGTATACTCTGCAAATTCTCGGGTATTTTGCAAGAATTTGGGTCAAGAAGCCAAGCTCGATTGTAAAATAGGTTTAGCCTTCTAGACCAAGCTAGGTAAGGCCTAGCCTGGGCTTAGGCTAGCTACTGGTGGGTTAGAATTAATGTTAGGCTTAGTCTTGATTAGGCCATGAGCTAGCCTAGATGACACTAGCCTAAAATTTGTATTAAGAATTTGGGCCGTAGGGTGGCCAAGATGAAATTGGGCTGGAAAAAAATAAAAATACAAAGGATCGAGCCATGGCCAATGGGCTAGGCCAGTAATAGATTTGGGTCGTTTCCTGATTTGGGTTCCAAGTTAGGTGAGATCCAGATCAGTAATTAGAAATTAATTAATAAATAAAAGAAAAATAACAGAAAATAGAAAATTGACTAGTTCAAGGGGTTAGTGATTGGTTTATTTCCAATTCAAAGCACCATAAAATTACTTAATAAATAAACTAATTGGTTCATCACCGATTTAGTATGTTTCATGACTAGTTCAATGGGTTTAAGGCCGATTCAACTGGGTTTATGGCTGGTTTAGTGTGTTTCATGACCGATTCAATGGGTTTTTATGATCGTTCATGTGTTTCATGGCCAGTTCAGTGGGTTTAAGGTTGTTTAGTAGGTTTTATAGCCAATTTAGTGGGTTTCATGGCTAACTCAGTAAGTTTATGCCTGGTTCAGTGGATTTTATGGTTGGTTTAATAAGTTTATGGCTCATCCAATGGGTTTCATGCCCAGTTCAATAAGTTCAAGGTCCGGTTTAGTGAAGTTATTACCGATTCATGATCGGTTCAACCTTCTAGCAACTTGTTGAAGGCTAGTTTAATACTTTAATGATTGGTTTAAAGGGTAATTAGACTAGTTTAATATTTTATGACCCTAGTTCAAGACTTTAGTATGTAAGATGTGAACTATTTAATTGGTTTAGTACTTTAAAATTCCAGATACGATTTCGAACACGAAAATCTAAGGGTATAGTAAGGTATTATAAGAGAATTTAATTTTAAATTAATTATGAGTTATATTAGATCCTAATATAATATAGATTGATTGTTCAACTCTTATGGAACCATATCACTGAAGCTTGAGTTTTGGGATTCTAAAATTTTATGAATAGTAATATATCTTTATATGATTCATTGTTTTTCGTATCTGCTAAATGTTGAGTTTTTACATGAATTATTTTATAAATTCAGTTATTTCGAAATTGAAATTTACTATACTATAAAAACTTGCAAGGGACGTATATGACATTATTAGATTTGTTTGGAAAATTTCTGAACCAAGTGATTATGTTACTGTTATGTCATTATGTGATTTGTTTGAGAAATTTCATAAGAAGAATTGATTTTATTATGAATACACAAATGAATACTTGTAAACTATTTATGTTATACTCAAGAAAAATATTTTAAGGGAGATCCAAACAATTAGATCACTGTAACTAATAGTAGTAAGCACCCCAACCCGGGCATGTGACCAGCACTAAGACTAGCAATCTAACCCTAGTAAGTCTCTGATCTGAAACAGAATACAAAGCCATAAATATCAAATAACATAATATCTTAAATACATCACAACCCTATTTAAGAAATAACTGGAGCAACTCTAGAGTATAAGTACAAAACAATAGAACATCAAGTCGTACATCAACTTTGACTTGGCAGGAAACGGATAACTTGATCAAAAATGCGAACTCTCATTATGATCTAGAAAATATAAAAGGATGAGTCGCAAAACCTAGTGAATAATAATATAGACTCTAGTCATGTTGGGACATAAATCGTAAAGTGTGCCAAAAATATACATATAAATATATAGTGAGTAACTTAATCAAATCACCAGATAAATCATAAAATATGCCTCATACTCTCAAGCACAGTTTACTAATTTAGTCATAAGGGAGTATCTTCTCATATCAGAATCACAACAGAGCGTATCATGTCGGCAGAATCACATATCACATATCATATCAAAATCATATAGGGATCACATATTAGAATCAGAATCACATATATCACATCATTGGACCCAGAGCACTCTCATACACTACAGCGACCCATCATCCGCTGGCTGAGCCTTGATATCCATATCAAAACCAGAATCACAATTAGAATCAGAACCAGAATCAGAATAACTCCCGTCATAAATTTTCAGAAAATAATTATAATAGAGGCATGAATTTCAATTAAACATCTGATTTCAAATAACTCACTGTAATTTCAAAATAAACGAATACGAGTCCCAAATTTTACCTTATCAAAATCAGAAAATCATATCACATCAATCATTTCAAAACTAGAATAAAATAAACATGCACAGAGTAAGTATTATCACTCACAATCTAGAATAGAAATAGAAATCACAGATCGAAGCATGTCTCCTCGGATAGATCTACAATCATAACATCACATAATTAAAACCAGAACCAAACTTCGCCAACTTGCAAGCTTTTGATACTTGAAACGAAATAGAATCCCATTTTGGGACCTCAGCATGCATCCCGAGATTCATAACCCATCACCCAAACCCACACGACTCACCAATACTCAACAATTTTACCCAACAACACCCTACAACGGTAAACCAATCTTTAAAACCCTCAAACCATAATGAACTAGTTTTCAAAACCCCTAAATTGGCCGAAATTGACCTAAAACTACCTTAAATCAAACTAATTTAACCATGAAACCCTAAAAATCAGATTTAGAAGGCCCAAAACCCTAGGAACCACTATGAACCGGTCAAAAATAGGCCAAAATAAGGCTAAACCGCCAATTAACCCTTAATTCACCTTGAACCAGGCCAGTTTAATCAAAAACACTAAATTTCTGGTCGAACCAAACCTCCCCGAACCCCTGGACCAACTTGATCTACTAGATCTTTTCTTTCTGATTCCGAAACCGGTTTAACTTTCCAATTCTGAGGTCGTTTGACCACTGAACCGGTCGATCAAACCAATTGACCGGTTCAGTCAACCCTTTTTTATTTTTATTTTTTTTATTTTTATTTCTGGCTCGGCTTGGCCCGTGGCCCATTGGCTCAGCCCAACCCTTTAGCTCAGGCTAAGCCCAACCCCGAGTCCCTTTTTTTTTATAACCTTTGGGCTGGCCTATAGCCAGGCCTGCGGGCTTCTCCGTGTGGCCGTGCGGCCTACGTGGCCCGCGCGCCCGCAGCCAAGTTTGGGCCCCATGGCCCGAACGAAATCCAGACGGGACCCAGATCATCCAGGTCCTTTCTCCCTTACCTGGTTCAACCAGGTTTACTACGACCCAATTCGAAAAAAAATTCCATAAAAATAAAAAAATAATCGAAAACACACTCACCTTGATCGATTTGTCTCCGAAATCACAAGACTCAACTAGCCAATCCTCGAGCAAGCTTTTAATTGGACTAAAAGCAACTTTTCTAGCTTAATTTGGCTTAAATTGATTGAAATGGGTGAACGGACACTGACAAAAAAAGTTAAGCAATCAGGGCACTCTGGGACAACTTTTCTTCAAATTGATTGAGGGCTTTCGTTCGTTTTGAGCCGATAAAGCCGAATTTATGCTCGATTTGTCGAGCAAAGTCCAAGATCCTCGTAGATTGGCGACTAAAGTGTCGGCGTGCCTTCCACCATTGTTGACTTGCAAACAAGTCCCTGAATTTATTTTTATTTATTACAATCAAGTCATTGAGCTCTTAACAAAATCTGATCCAATCCCTGACAAATTTATTTTAGTCCCTGAAACTTTCAATTTCTTCAATTAAACCCGTAATAAATTAAAATCAACCCCAAATCTTTTTATTCCTTCAATTAAACCCTCAGGCTATATAATCAACTTAAAAAATTTTTTAAAATCAAGGATATTGCACAAGCATTAGATTTAGTGTACCTTGGTTTGTATCTATAACTAGCAGGGGTGTTGCTAGACTATCACGTGAACTTGACATGGTAGGCCTATTTATTTATTTCCAACAGACTAAGATGTCGTCATTCTGTTATATGGATATCGGCAGACCACGAGGTTGTCATTCTATTTTCTGCTCAATTCTTTGTTACAAACTCTTTAAACTTGTACAAGTTGAAAAAGTCTAATTTATGATGAAAACTATCTAATATATATCTCTTATTCATATAAATACGTGTTACTATTTACTAGGTCGTTAGACTTATCTTTTTACTTTTTAGACTGAGGTTCATCTCACTCAACGGATTCGGCTGTTTGATAGGAGTATTCTGTTCTAGCAATCTTGCTTTCTGATCTTAGCTGTTAGTTCTAGTTTTCATCTCGAGTTAATGCGATCATTTAGTTTTAGTAACCTATTAATCAAAGACAGGATTTAGGTTGTCTAACATGTATATTGATATGAGAAAATTATGTTTAGGTATTATATTATATATTATTACTCTTTTATATTAGTTAATAGTTTTGAACATGAAAGGTTTGTGAGGTTGAGATTACCTTAACCCTAGTGTTGGTCACAAATCTAATTTTTAGGTCGTAACATCTACATTTAGAGGAGCTATTCTCACTTGAGAGTTATCATTTCTAAATATTTATAAAATTTTCTTTTCCATATTAAATAATAAAATGAAATTTTCAAACAGAGATAAAAACATTGGAATACAGTAAATATAAAAAACTAAATTATCTAAATTTGGTAACTCCGGAGGCAAGAAATCTTTAATTAGTTTCAAGCAGCATTTCAAAAATATTATTAAACATTTCTTTTTACTGCTTGGCAAAAAATATAAAGATAAAAAATATTTCCCTCTTTTTAAATTTACTTAAATAATATTTAACCCTATTCATATTATAAAAAATATTTTCTCTATTAATTAACCATTCTTTAACAATTTTGTCAAAATATATGAAAGTAACTTAATTTCACATATTTTAATTACCCTATGAATCCAGATTATGTTTTTAGATTTGTCGGACATTTTTTCAAAAAATAAAAATATTATATATATATATATATATATATGGTTTCTATTACATATCACTCCAAAGTCATACAAAATCAAACAATTCCCTTTTATTCCTTTTTTTTTTTTTTTTTTTGCCAAATATGCCCTACAGCGATAACGTAGTTCTGCCATTGTCAAAAGCTAAATAGAGCATACACCATTAAACTTCTATAATTTCACTTAGGGTTTAATCCTATTTTTAACCAATAAAAATCAAATTGCAGCGATGTCTAATCGCTAATTACTTATAAAAATAGAACTAGAGAAAGACCAAATGGAAAAAACAACTAACATATTCATCGTATGCTCAAATTCGAATATGTCCCCTGGGCTTGCCCCATATAAAGAAATAAAAAAATTTTAAAAAAACTCACAAAAATAATTCCAGGATTCGGAAAAATTACAAATGGGTAACTAAAATTTTTACCTTTTTGGGGGACAAAAAATATTTCAGAAATTTTCACCGGGCCTAGGGAGTGACTGACGAAGGCGGTGTCCTTGCCTCTAGCGGAGGAGTTTGACCGTCCGATCCCTTGGACGGATCATCGGACGACTGCCGTATCCCATCATCTGTCTCTCCTTTATTAATATCCTCAATCATGCGAACAACCTCAGGCATGGCGGGCCGCTGATCCGGCATGGTCGCTACGCACGCCATCGCGATTTGCAACAGTTGTACCATCTCCTCCTCAATGTCGTGGTACCTCATCAACTCCACGTCGAAAACTTCAGCCGTCCATTCTTCGCGCACAACCGACTGCACCCACCTCGGCAAATCTATGCCATCCTCCCAGAGACGCTTGATTGGGAGATTTACCTGTCAAAAGCTCTAATAGCACCACGCCGAAGCTGTACACGTCGGACTTAAATGTGACTCTGCGGGTCTCGACCACTTCCGGCGCACGATAGCCTGCTACGCGGTTGGGAGGAGTGGAGGAGCCGAAGAGGGGATTGAGGCCGAAGTCCGCCACGCAGGCTTCATTGTCTAGCTGGAGTAGGATGTTAGAGGCCTTGACGTTGCCGTGGACAACATTTCCCGACACGTGTAGGTGGGCGAGGCCCCGCCCGGTGCCCAGCGCTATTCTCATCCTGCTGTCCCAGTCCAGTGGGGTGCGTCCAGAGCCCCTGCTCCCTGGCAACGACACAAACCGGTGGTTACAGTCAGCAGTCTACACTAAGCCTTCTATTTTCTGTTATTTTCGTGTTCAGAAATGGAGTGCTTCTGCGAGGCACCAAAGTGGATATGGACTGTCGTAACCCATCAAACAGGTTTAGGCCTGTTTTCAAAAACTGAAAACAAAAAAGAAGATTGTTTCCAAAAACAAATACAAAAAAATTGCTGAGAAGAGAGAGATATACAGACCATGTAGAAGAGCAGATAAGCTGCCTGCAGACATGAAGTCACACACAATTAGCTTCTCGTCTTTGGAGTAGTAATAAGCTCGCAGAGGCAAAACATTTTCATGCTTAATTTTTCCCAGTATCTTCATCTGCGTTTCGAATTCTTTCTTGGTGACAACCACATCCTTGAGCCGCTTCACCACCACCGTCGTGCCCTCCACCAACACTGCCTTGTATGACGTTCCAACACTCCCTTTTCCCAACACCTCCGCCGACGCCTTCAACAGATCCTCCAAGTCAAATCTGTATACTCCAGCTTCAAAGAACACCAGCTTGTTCCTCTCTGCCTCTGCTGATCCACCAGTGATGTCATCCTTCGACGATGATGTCCCTGCTTCCGCCGCCGCTGCAGTTGCCGTTGCAGGTGGTCTCTGGGGCTTTGCCGCCTCCCTCCGCCGTCGACTTCTCCAAAAGCACAGCACGAAAATTAGGAGCAGGGGCAAAAGTAACGCCCCTCCTACTACTGCGATGAGAATAATGGCTGCTTTTGGGAACTTGTTGGACTTCGTTCTTGGTTTTTCCGGCGGAGCGGTTAATGAAGGCGAGGGGGCGGGTGAAGGGAAGAAGGGGTTACACGGCGGAAGCGGTCCGCCACAAAGATGGATGTTTCCGGCGAATGACGATGCTGGAAATTTCGAAAGTCTGGCAGGGATTGAACCGTTTAATTGGTTGTTAGACACATTAAATTTTTCCAAATTTGCTTGGATGCTAGGGAGTTGACCGGTGAAGCCATTGTTCTGCAAAAAGAGTCCGGTCAAGTGTGTCAGGCTGTTGACAGCGAAGGGTATAGAGCCAGTGAAGTTGTTGCTAGAGAGATCTAAACGTTTAGGCGAGTTAATGTGGGAATACTCTGCGGGAACTCGCCAGAGAAGCGGTTATTCTGGAGGTAGAGGCCGCGGAGGAGCTTGAGATTGGAGAAATCGGAGGGAATCACTCCAGATAGACGATTCGAGCGGATGCTGAGAACTCTGAGTTGATTCAGTTGGCCGATCGTGTTCGCCGGAATCTGACCCACAAGACCGACGCCGGGAAGCCGGAGGGAGTAGACGAAGGAGCGATTAGCGTCACATTCCACGCCGAGCCAGTTGCAGGCCGAGTCGGAGGCGTTCCATTGGAGGCGATTCTCATGAGCGATCTGCGAGAGGAAAGCAAGGAGTGCTCGCTTGTCCTGAGTCGGCTCCGAGCGCAACCGGGGACTCAGCAACACCAAATTAAGCCACAGCCCGGTAACAAGCAGTCCAACTCTCAGAAAAGCTGCCATTGATTTGGGCTTTGTACCACTAAAACAAATTGCAGCGACAGCTTGATCTTCTTACTCGTGGGCTTGAAGTGCCAGTCTGCGGCGACGACCTTGGACAAAAAGGAGATTTCCGCGACGGGCCATGAGAGCGTCACGGGGAAGAAAAATAGGTGAAAGATTGGTGAAGCAATAGCCACGCTGGGGACGGGACCAGTAGTGGTTTTAGTGAAATTTTTCGTCCCTTTTTTTTTTTTTTTTTTTGAAAAAATGATGTTTGGTTGTTTCTGGTGTTGCCACGCTCCCAAACTTGGCGCGTGACTAAACCTGCTTTAAACCTGCTAAAGTTCTTAACTGACGATTTGTTGTCGGGTACGTACGCCTGTCTGGATATGTTGGAGATCCACGCTCCTCACTCTCCGGAGGCGCGTGAACAAGGTACTTTTTAATTTAGCCCTTTAAGTGCATACTCCTCGGCGCTGGCATCAAACAAATCTAGATTGACGTGGCAAGGTAAATGAATTTTTTCCCGTTAAATTTTGCTCCAAATTACTGTTGAATTCCTGGATGTGTCAAAAAAAAAAAAGAAAAGAAAAAGCTTTTAAATAGATTGATAAGTTTAAACGGCGTTAGCAGTGTATCTCAATATTGTACGGTGGATATTTAACATAAGGACCAAATGTATTTACCTTTTGTAATTTTGGGACCATATTAATAATATATGTAATTTAAGGACGAAAATTGGAAAAAGATGTCTACTTCGGGGACCATATTAGTAATATATTTGGTTTTGATCTGTTTGGGTTCTGAATAAGAGTTCTGGAATATTCTGGATTTTTAATTATTTAATTATTTAATTATTTAATTTATTATTATTATTATTATTGTTTGGATTCTGAATAAGAGTTCTGGAATAT
>CAJVSB020000918.1:0-115026 GCA_911865555.2 Thlaspi arvense | reverse complement strand
AAAAATTAAATAACCAATATGATTAATGAAGTAGAGTAAGACTTAAATATAAAAAATATTTTTTTAAAATCAGATTTTTAAATTAAATTTGGATTATTCATTAGATTCAAAGATATTTAACAAATGCAGATTTTATAAGATCTTAGATCGGATTGGATCGAATCGAATTCAGATATAGAAATAATTAATCGGATTCTATTTTGGATTTAGATTTGTCTAATTTGATCCAAATCTAACTCGTTTACAGCCAATAGAGATGTATACATATGCATATTCATGTATTTATTTATTAAATTTTATTTAAATAAGAAACTAAAATATTAATATTTCTTATAAGAGGTGGTTGTCTTTTTTTGTTAACACCTCAAGTATAATAAAAAAAGAAAATTTAAAAAATACCTGATGGCATTTCTGACTTGGTAAAGATGCTCTGTCACGACTATAATTCGCTTATCATCTTGTAAAAACTTGCAGAAGTGGAATCGAGTCATTTCTTTTATCAGGATATCCTATTTTACAACATAATATAAATAAATAAAATGTTAGTATTATACATTTGTATTTAATTTTAGAAAAATTAAAAATAAAATATTTGTTAAAAAATTTTTAAATAATAATTTTAGTAGGTAATAGTACGACTAGAATTTTGAAAACATAAACCAACAAAATTAACTAACCGTTTTCAGTAATGATGATCTTGGGGTCTCTATATGCGAGCTTAATGTGTTGCAGAACTCTCCCCAGTCCTGCTGGATAGAACCCTCCAGCCTCGGAAGAATCATTCAAAAATTAGAATTTTGTAAGTCTCGATGAATTTCATTTTGATTTATTTTTTCATGACAAAATATAGACATGACTGTTACCTGTTCACCAATAGGACTACATCTTTTCAGCTGAAAAAAAAGCGTAAGAAAGTAATACATTAATCAAAATCTCAAAAGAGTGTTTATAATATAACCTAAATTAAAGTATTTTATTCCATTACCAGATAAAATAATTAATTTTCTCCCATGCATAATGTGTTTCTGCTGTATATATATATATTTTTTTTCTATAGCTACTAATAAATCTTGTAAGGCTTAGACCACTTACTAATTCTAACATTTATTAAATTTGAATCATTAATATAAAATACTTAAAAATTAAATTATTTAATAATAATTTTTATTAACTTATATATATATCATGATTTTATTTTGATAAATTAATGTGAAATAAAATATTACAGTATTTTCCATTAAATAGATAAAGTTCGAGTATCCGAGAATTCTCAATTCTAATGTGATCTAAGAACTATTAATCTGAACAAGTTATTGAGTTTAAATTATTAGTAAAATTAGCTCTATTTAGCCCTAAGAAATCTCTATTGAAAATAAAGTAATCAAATCCCTATCTTTGCTTGCAGAACTAGATGTCACAGGAAAATATTTAAATTTCAATTGTTCAATAATAATTTTTAAAATTTTATAATAATATGATTTTATATTTTCCAGTGTGAGTAAGAATTTTGGAATTAAAGTTAGTAGAAATTATGAATATGAAAAAAATAAAAGGGAAAGTGATGTTGGGTTTACTTGGGGTCACAACGTTCTGGTCCTTCTGATAGGTGGCAGAGCCACTGTTGGACAACTTCTCAGCTTTGACGTATCTTGAAGTGCAGTAGTTGACACCCACGAATCATAGGATCCTTTCACCATTTTCTTCCTTCTTCGTAAATTTAGGAAGCCTGTCCCTCACACTTAAGCTTCATGCGGCGTGGATAGTCATCGTAAACCAGTGGATCCAAAAACCTGTTCCAAAATAAATAAATAAAAAAGTAAATAAACAAATGCCGGAATCAAAACCCAACAAATGGTAAGTGTTATTAATTAATTCCTCAGTTCAAATGTACTTTTCAATCTCTATTTATTAAGTTTTTTTTTCCTTAAAAAAAGGTAAATTACATTTTTGGACATATTAACTCAATTTGATGTTATTTTAGAAGTTATTTATATTTCAAAAGAAGTGAAAAACTAATATCCGAATTCCACTGAGCTCATTTTTCTCAATAGCTTTTTCGAAACAATTTTCAGAAAACAAAGCAATTTTCAAAAAATTATTTTGGAAATTCTTAAAACCCATTTGCTATCGGAAACAAATAAAGAAATTTAGGGTTGAATTGATTTACCATCCACCAAGAAGTCCCATGCTTTGTGTGATGCGTGATTGTCTGGAGATGCTCCAGGTAAGGGGCAAAAATCGTTGTGTACAACATTAAAGTACCATGAGTTTAATACATAGCTAGCACATTTTCTAAAAAACAGATTGCTAAATGTGTTTTTGGCTATGATTTCTCTTTTCATTTATTTTTCTTTCAAAAAAATTAAGACATGGTTTCTAGAAAAGCAATACTGAATTTAAAGTAAACTTACTTTATAAGTGTTCCACTCAATTTCTCAATGCACAAACCAGAAGTTCAAAAGTTAAGGTCTAGACGGTTTTGTTTCCGAAAAGAGTTTTTTCCCAATTGATAATTTATTCCCGAAAACTTATTTCTAGATAAATTTAAAAACAGACCCCTTTTTAGAAGAAAAAACAGAAACGTACGTCTCATTGGCAATTCATCACTAATTTAGTAATGAAATTGTATTTTATTGGTAATCTGTTATTAAATAATCCAGGGACTGAACATTTTCAGTTAATAATTTGTTGCTAATTTCAAGACAAAATTGCACTCTGTTGATGGATCTAGTGCTCTTTTTCCTTCCTCTTTTTCTTTTGTAAGGTTAGAGGTCGTCTTGTTATCTCGCTGGCACAGGAGCTGTCTTGTTTTGATAAATGGTGCTAGTGTTTTCTAGCTCTACAATCGTGACTCAGTGGTTGACTTCTCCCTTTGATTCATCGACTCCGTGTTCTCCACCAGTCTCATTCCTCTTATGTGGAGCAGGAGTTATTTCACCTCTATTTCTGTCAACCTCTTCACTTATACTTGTCTCAAATTGATTTTGAGTACTATTTATCTGAGCTCTAGTTTGGTTAATTTGTTTTAATTACAATTTCAGACGCTCTCGGGCTTCTTTGCGTGATTTGTGCCATTTCACACTTCTACCTTAATCGGCCTTCTCCGACTCTCTCTTCCTGCTTCTCAGTCTTTTAGTTTCCTGCGACAGTCACTCTAGTGAGCTCGCTCAATTTGAGCGGACTGTTGTGTTGCATTGTCTACTGTGCCCTCTTATAAACTATCAAACCAACATAAAACGCTGCTTCAATGGTGCATAAGATTAACTGTTTCTTCGACTGGGACATCCTCATTAGTTCAAGATGCCCATGGAGTCCTCATCTTGTAACGACTAGACATTTCCCAGAAGAACGATTTGACTCAGCTCTGGTATACGACACATTGATATGAAGAAACTAGCGGGAATATTTTTAAGAAATATATAGATTGTTAATTTTAAAATTGCATTTTCCAGAACTGTTTTTAACTTCCATTGTCTTTCTCCTTCGTTATGAACTACCCATATCTGCGGGACACGTCACTGCATTTGTTTGATTTTGATTCCAAAAATTACTGGCTGGTTTTTTTTTTTTTTGCGGTAATCCTCTCTTTTTCTGTTCATTGTTTCTTTCTTTGTTTTTTTCAAAGGACAGGGAGATGAGTTTTAGACCCATTAATTAATAATGTTATGTTCTAAAGAAAAAAAATTGGTGATTGGGGAGTAAGATGCCAAAGGGGTGGGACCTGATCCGGACCCAACCCGCTTAGACCCGAATCCGTAAATCCATATTGTCCTAAAAATTCAAAATCTCAATCCAGAGGTTCTGTGTTTACACCCCGCATATGCGATTATATGTTGGCATAAAATATGGAAAAAAATGAAAAGGGCTGTACGTGGATCGGATCCAAACCTTTCTTTACGGATCTAGCCATAAGCAAGCTGGATCAAGTATGAGTTCCATTAATCAGAATTGGGTCGGGATGACTGTGATCCATTGACACCTAATCGATTTGCTCCACAACCACCCTAACTTTTAGGACTAAATTCCTTAATTTTGTCAGGTAGCCCAACAATGTAGAAAGCACCATGTTGCTTTTAGAATTACCACATTACAAATTTTCTTTAATTCTTATTCATGGAACGGTTATTGAATATAGAGTTTAAACTATAACCAAGACAAGAACTTAATATATTTTTTGAAGAATTCTACCACATCTTAAACATTTCTCAAATTTCAAAATCTTACCTATGTAACACCCGACGAAAATTAAAAAAGGGGAAGGTTTTTTTCCCCCCAAATCTCTCTCTCTCTCTCTTCCTTTCTATGAACACCCGCCCCCCAGTTTCTCTCCACTTTTTCCTTTCTTTTCCCATTTTTTTCCCCTCTCTCTCGTCTCTCCCTTTTCTACTTTCTTCTTCTTCACAGCAAAATTTCTACCGCCCAGGAGCTTGCTCCAGCAAGTTGACCTAAAAGCTCCAGTTGCCAGTTGATCAAATTGCTCCAGTTGCCAAGCCGACCGAATCACTCTAACTGCTAGCCGACCAAATTGCTCCAGCTGTCAAGCCGACCAAACCGTTCCAGTTGCCAATCTGACCAAACTGCTTCAGCTACCTAAGGTCGAGTAGTTCAAGCCACTTGGGAATCGGCCCTGCTCTAAACGCCTAGAACCGACCTGTCCGAAGCCAACGCGAGCCTACATTGTTCAATCTTGCTCATTCGTTTCAGCCCGCCGGAGACTGATCTGTTCTTGCACCACTCGGAACTCGACCAGCTGTGCACCATCCGGTTTGCCCTACTTAGGCTCAGTCAAGTCTAACCCGTTTGAGCTGCCCGACCCGAGCTGCACAGTTTTTGGCCATCCGACCCGAACACCGAATGCGGGGCACTGTGTGCTGTCGTCTTAATTTGCTGATTGTCGCCAGTCTTGTAGGCCTCAGTTGGTCGGCTGAAACCCCCATGGCAAGATCTGCTCCTCCTTTCTTGTTTCGTTTTGCCATTTCTGTTTCTTGATTTTCTTTTGATTTGTTGAAATCTACTCAGCCACCCTTTTCTTTTTTTGGTCTGCGCTGAACCAGTGGGTGAAGATCTGTTTGGTCCCAATCTATGTAAGGGTGACTATTAAAAGTAGGAATCTTACCGAGGGTATGTTTCCTTTTCTCTCTTTGTGTTTAGATAGACTCGTGAAGGGAGGCTGATTTGGGTTTAAACCGAATTACAGGGCTGTAGGTGTTTGTCACGAGTTTCTTTCACTCCGGAGCATTGGAGTATTTCATGCCTTAGATAGTTATACTGTGCTCCGTTGTCACAGTCAGGTAGATGGTTCGAAAATAACTGATTGTCTGACTTTTATTGTGAGTAGTAATATGAGTTTCCTTATTTTTTGCAAGTATTATACCTTCCGATGTGTTACTTTAGTATGTTAATACATATATGATTGTGTGAAATTATTGATGAGACATTTTATAAGAAAAATGAAAATGAGTGTTGTATGCATTGATTATGAATGATACGATTCTGTTGAGAATTTGGTACGTAGGGAACGGTGGTAAGCAGAGTCAGTGATAAGTGGGGATAATGGTAAGCAGAACCGATGGTTATAGAATTGCCTGTGATTCTTACCCGTGATTCCCGTTTGTGATTCCTGCCTACTGTACCTTGGCTTATTATTTATCTGTTACTTGTTTTTGGATTACATTCCTGTACTCTATGACATGTATGTGATGTTATGATGATATTTTGTTGATTAAAAATTAAACTAATATTATTTTTGTTTTTTATATCAGATTCTCATATTATTGCTCGCTGAGATCATTCTCACCATTTATTTTTCCACCCAGATCCTAGCATCGATTCCATCGCCGATCCTTCTTATTGAGCTCTATGCGTCCTTTTTGGTGAGTCTCACTCACACACTCCCATAATAGTGTGTGGGCTTTGGCATTTTTGTGTTATGCTTTGTACTGATAGTACATCTTGTAAGCATCATTTTGACTCCAGTAGGTTTTGAATGCTCCAACTAGCCACGGACAAGAATCTTACATTTTGGGATGTTTAGTCTTGCTTTGATTGGAAAAAAAAATTAAGTTTATAATCCTTCTTTTGTTGTAAAAGATTATGTGTTATGGATTACCTTTTATGCAGTTTATGTTATATAACTGATGGGAACTCATTTGAAATGATTATATTATCTACTTGATGTTATGTTGTAAAGATTAGGAATGTGTGTTCAATAGGTAGAATTTTGGCAGATATCCAATTTTTAGGGATGGTTTTGCCAAAAATTCGGTAAAATTTTTGTACTTGGCTAAATTGCTAATCCAGTTAAGAGGCTTGCCTAGGATGGGTTGTCCATTCTCAGTGCCGATCACGCTCCTGAGTTGGGGTCGTGACAACCTAGGTGGACCAATAAAATTAATTTGGTAGGCAAGACAGGAACATGTCATCAAAGAATTTAATTAAAAATTATAATATTCAAGAGACTTTAAATACTAAATGTGTCTATTTTAAAATTTTCAATATGTCAAAAAGTAATATGTATATTTTTCTTAGAAAAAAAATGTTCTTTGAAAATTTTATTTTTCATGTAGACAAATTTATTTTATCGCATCTCCATGGTTTTGAGATCTAGAAAACTCCCAAGGTGCTATAGTGTTATCCTTTTATTTTTGGGCTAGGCAAGAATTTATTTTTATATAATAATTATATTATAAGAATAAAAACTTTTCAAGGGAAGGCCACAAGCCCCCTTAAGCACATATAGATCTGACTAATACATTATAACTTTCTTTAAACCATTCCCTTTTAACCCACACAAAACCATCAACTTATTATGCCATGAAAGCTTATTATAAGCTATAGACAAAGGAGAAGATGGAAATTAAGTAAACTTCTTTGCTTTATTCTTTCTTGGGAGTAAAGCTTTAACTATGGAAGGGTCAGACCTCTTAACAGCTGGTTTAGCCTGTGATTAGTTTCTTGTACCATGAGATTGACTTCTTAGGATAGTTCTTGTAATTGTCATTGTAGTCGACGTAACACAAGCCGTATCGAATACTAAATGAATGATCCCATTTCCATATCGTCTATTAGAGACCATACGAAGTACCCTTTCACGTTGACGCCCTTCCTGCACAAAGAAGGGTTTGAGAAGATTTTAGGACCTTTTGTTAAAATTAAGAATTAAGTAGTGAAAACTTAATTACTTAAAAATAGACTCACTTTTCACTAATTTTAAAAATTTGAATTGTTGAGTATAGAATTTTTATATTTAATTATGCTATCAGAATAATCTATTATTGGTTGCACAAATAAGATATTAATTAGAGAATCGAGTCTAGACAGAGATGCTCTTGCCAAAACCTGATGGCTCCTCTGACTCGGTAAAGATGCTGTTGTAGGACCATAATTTTCTTATCATCTTGCAGTGCTTGTTTAATTGGGATCGAGTCATTCCTTTATCAAGATATCCTGTTTTCAGTTCGTGATAAAAAAATGAAGGTTAAGTTGTGTTCGATGAAACGCTTACATAAAAATATGATTGTAAGTGGGTTGGATTTAGATCAAATGAAACAAATTCGAGTTTGATTATCCATTTTTATATTCATTTGATTTGAGATCTATAAAGATCTATATCTGTTAAAATAGTGTGAATCTAACAAATAATTCAAAATTCGATAAGAAAATTTAATCCGACAAGAAAGTGATATTTTTTTTACACTTAAGTTTTTTAACTCTATTTTACTAATCATATTGATCACTGAATTTTTTTAATTTTCTAAATTTAGTCATTATAAATTTGAATTTATTAATATTATATTAATATTAATTAGCTTAATTAAAAAATATTACTAAAATTTAAATTTAAATTTTAAACGAATTAGATTACTTAATTTTTTATTTGATTAATATATTTCAAACTATGGATATTTATAATAAGATTTGGCTCATTGAATTATTTTGACTGGATTTGAACGTCAAAATTCATTGAATTCAAATTAGATTTGGGTTAAAATTCAACAAAATGATAGTTCTACAAAAAAGATTGAAAACAAGTTTTTTGCTTCTCTTTGAAGGAATGGAGAAACAATACATCAAAATGTTTTTTTTTCTTCTCCTCTTAAAATTTTCTACATTTTAAAAAAAATTATAAATAGAAGAGTTTTGAAATTAAATAAATAGGATAGAAAACATAACGTTGCCAAACAAGCTTAGCTAACCGTTTTCGGTAATGAAGATCTTCGGGTTATTATACGCATGCTTCACATATTGCAGAACTGCTCCCAATCCTGCTGGATAAACATAAATCTGGTCGAAGCCTCCAGCCTGGAAGAATCATTCAAAAATTGGAGATCGAATGCTATGAACTCTATTTACATTTTACTGAATTTCATTGTTCTCTCTCTCTCTCTCCTCTCTCTCTCTCTCCTAATGACAAAACATGAGGGTGAGAGTTAATTTACCTGCTCACCAATAGGCACTCCATTTTTTTCAGCTGAAGAGAGAAAACATGGGTGTTGTGTTAGATAGAATCTCAAATGTAAAATTTAAGTTACCATGTATTAATGATTTTAGGGTAAAGTTGGATATCCCTTTTTAAAAAGTGATTTATTTCAGAAAAAATTTTCTTACAAGTTATTTCATACTACTTTTAAAATAATTAGAAATTTGATTTTCTTAAGAAAAATTATCCAAGCACTTAAGAAATAGTTTGTCATAAAAAAATAAACAAATGCACCCTTTCTTAGTCAAAATAAAAAAAAAATATCTCTATACATAACAAAAATCTCAAGAGATTTAATCCATTCACTTTGTATCTTTGTCTCGAGAGGTGAGTACAAAAGACAATTTTGTTTTCTATTTCTCAAATTTTTATTTTCTATGTTTATTAAAACAGAAAAACACTGGAACTTTCTGAACTTTTTTCTTTCGGTATCGATTTTGTTTTCTAGTCAATAGTGATAGTAAAATGTTATATATATATATATATATATATTTTAAATGGACTTGTTTAGTGGTTTTCCTGAGAAGGTCAAAGAATATTTCTTGTTTGCAAAAATAGGAAACTATTTTCAAAGAAAAACCAAATGGGTCGTGGAAATCATATTTGGAAAAACGGAATGTGCATGTTTGGTCTACACTTACTTTGTTATAATCCATTATAGGTTATAGGCTTTTCTAGCCTATCCTCCTACTTTTCTAATGGGTTTAAAAATGAAGTAATTAATTATTATTGTAATTAGAAATAAAAAGGATAAACATGAAGTATATATACTTTTTGTCTCAAGATGCTGATCATTTTGATAGGAGGCAGATTCATTTGTGGAAGATAGCTTTGTAGGCTGGAGACGTATCTTGAAGTGTAGTAGTTGACGCCCACAAAATGGTAGGACCCTTTCACCATTTTTTGTTCCTCCTTTGTAAATTTAGGAAGCCTCCCCCCACATTGCGCTTCATGGAGTTTGGGTAGTCCCCGTACACCAAAGGGTCCAAGAACCTTTACAAATGAAAAGACCAACAAAAATAATTAATTAATTAATTAGTTAATTAGCTAGTTAAAAATTCATTAATGGTGGTCTTTTCGATCTCTATTTGTTAATTATAAAAGAAAGGCTTTTGTAAAAATATTATACTGTCGAACCCATTGAAATTATACAATTGAATAAAAAATATTCAAAAAAATAAAATAAAATAAAGTATATTAATTATTTCAAAAGAAATTTATAATATCAGCCAAATATGAAATTTAGGATTAAATATATTTAGGGTTAGATACAGTGTAGTTGTGAAATACCATCCAGCATAGAAGTCCCATGCCCGGGTACTTAAAGACATACCTATTTCCCCCTTTTGGGTTGCCTGAAACCAAAGAATCGAAACAAAATTACTACCAATAAAATATTCAAATTCAATCAGACGACAAATGAGTATATAACTGGGAACATTTACTAAGATCAATTTGCTTATGGGTTTTTTTTCCAATTAATTTCTAATATATTTTACTTTCCTTACACAAATCAAACGGCGAAAGTTCAAAAACTTTATATGTTTGACTTTTTTAAAATAAAAAAATAAAAATACATTTGACAAGTTGGTTTCAAACACTTTTTTCTGCAAGAAACTTCTCCTATAACTATTTTTACTTGAAAATAAATTTTTTTATAAAAAATAGCAGAATTTTAAAAAATTTTCAGTGCTTATTGGTTTTTAAAAAGACAAAAAATGACCCTACTAAAACAGAAAGTTTAATAAGCCATAGCTTATATATATATATATATATATGGATGTATATGTATGTATGCGTATAGGTGTATGTATAGAGTCCAACCAGGTATTTTCTCTATATACTTTAGCAGCACTGGCGTGGGCTAGAATGATATGATGGGCAACTATGTAGGGGTTTCTTGCTGGATCATCTGTGATTGACAAGTTGAATTGATACCCATATGCCCCAAAAACTTGAGGCTCATTCATGGTTATCCAGTACTGCATCCTATCTCCAAATGTCTTGAAGCACAGGTCAGCAAAGGCTGTGTAGTCCTCCCTCATTAATTTATTTACATTTAAATTAATTACACAAAACATAATATATATTTTAAGTTTGTTGAAAAAATAATGGAAATAAATTTAAAGTTCTTACACAAAATTTGGACTTAACAAGCCATTATATTCTTTCTGCAACGCCACGGGAAGGTCAAAGTGGAACAACGTTACGAAAGGCTTGATCCTTGCCAACTCAAAATATGAATTATGTTATGATATTAGTTCACAATTAATGCAAGCATATAATTTAAAAAAAGCCGAATTTTATTTTAAATTAAATTGAATTGGAAAATATTTTAAAATTTGAGTTATTTTAATCAAACCCAAATTTTATACAAACTGAATTAATATAATAAAAAAGTATATAAAACTTGTAATTACCATTAGCATACCAATTCGTTGTTAATCATTTAATTGTTGTATGAATTATTTATCTTATAATTAAAATCTAAAAATCCTTATTTTCGATACCACCACATAACAATTTTAACGTTCAAAATTAAAAAGATATAGAAAGATTCTATTAGTCAAAATATGAAACTTTTCACATTTATCCCCTTTTTTTATCCAGGTAAAATTTACCATTAAGAACAAGCAATATTCCTTCAATTCTTTTATCCATTTGCAGCAATGGTAAAAAATAAAAAATCTGGTAAATTCTGTTAAAACGATTATAGTTGAAATATACATATTAACGAGGAGATTGAAAATTAGATAGTAGTTTAGTTTATTTAATTTGGTAATCAATTATTTATATTAACGGTAGTTTTCATATTTTTATAATAAGTTTTTTGAGTTTATTATAATAAGTTATGATTTTTATAATGTAAATTGAATAATATTAAAACCTTAGTTAGTAATGTAGAGAGATAATTAATCGATGAATTAAAAGAAGAAAGAAGGGTTAGTGGTGTGGACTTGGAAGTAAAGGAGGCCAAGCAATGGAGAATCTGTAGGCGTTGGATTTAAATGCCTTCAAGCATTCCACGTCTTCCTGTGAATTAAGAGCTTGTTATAATTAACCAAATAAAAATTCAAAAGACTTTAGACATGTGTGATCAAACGCAATTAGACTAACCTTGTATTTAAAGTAGGATCGAGCTGCTGGTTTGCCTTCCAAAAAGAAATCCCAAGTAGCTGGTCCCTCCCACCCTCGTTTGGATAACCTTCTGTCTGTGTCTCCCAAAATTAATTCAACATATTATCTTTAGTTTATAAGTGACCAAACAATCCAAAAGCCCTGAAAAATCTATGGGAAAAGTATTCAAACCTTTTTTTTTAAAGTTTACTAAGATATAATTATAAAAAAGTTCAAGTATGTAAATTCGAAAACTCCAATTTGCAGATTCGACTTTTAAATAAAGAGATCAAATAAGAAAAATACCTGAAGAGCAGAAGTAGATGCCCCAAACTGAAAAATCAGCTGGAAAGTCACTTCTCACCAGTGGAGGTGTTTCCAAATCTGTATTGTTGACGGCCACCGAGAGGGAGAGGGAGAGGAGGAGCGAGAGAAATAGAGAGGGGCGTTTCCATGAAAGACCCCATTTTGCGACAGTCAAGCGGAGAGGACTCCCCTCCAACTGGTGCGTTGTTCATAAAATGACGTATTATTAATAATGGGATCAATTTGAGAGAAAATTTTCCTCTTTCAATAAGACAGACAGCAAAACTTGATAGCGCATGGACCAACGCGGCAGGAAACAAGCTATCAGGATTAGTTTTGGGTGGACAAATGTTTAGTGCGTTTGCTTTACGAAAAATATTTCTATTTTAATTTTTATTTTCATTTTGTAGAACCAATTTTTATTTTTTGATTTTTGAATTTTAGAAAACATATGTAGTTTAATTTGCTATTTTCTATTTTTAGAAAATAGAAATAATAAAGCATATTTAATTTCTCTATTTTTTAGTGAATTAAAAATGAGATTTCAATTGAATGAAATGAATGTTTTAGAATTTTTTACTAAGGATTTAGGTGAAAAAATTATGCTACAATAGCACACTGCAATCCTACTTGCATAATCCCTAACAATATCATATATTTTCTTGGTGAAAATATGCACATAAGATATATATCTAAAATAACTTTTTATTGTTTTCAATTTTAGCCCATTTTTAGGAAATGTTCCTAGAAATGAAAAATAAAAAATGGATAACAAAACATTTTCAAGACTATCTTCTAAATAAAAACTATAAACACGCAAACCAAACACACCTTTATATTCTACTTTTCAATTTTTTGAAATTTGGTCGAAGATTTTTTGTCAAGGCCCCAACCCAGACCCGAATCGGCACTAGGGTCCCTGACCCTAGTCAGTCTTACCATCGCAAACATATATCAAAACTAATCCAAACATTTATATATATACATTTCAAAACCATCATGTACAAGCCAGGATCCTGCTTGAGGAATAAAGAGAGCTCTAGAGTACAAAACAATAAACAAAGAACTCGCCCGTACAATAACTGGAGTGGCAGACGATCGTCTCGATCCTGGCACGCAACCTGAGAACTGCAACCTATATCTGGAAAGTTTATAATAAGTGAGTTGCGAAACTCAGTGAGTACGGATGATACCTACTCTATGCATGTTAGACTATGCATCATGCCACAATTCAAACCATACTTACATATGCAGCAATTAATAACACATCAGCTATACTTTGAAAGACACCGCTAACCACGCATCATATCACATCACATCAGTTCACATCACAACTTTAACCCAGGTCCACTCACCACTAGACCTTACGGACTATCGTACCCCAGCCGAGTTCTTGGCATCACTAGTAACTCGCCCGACCCAGGCTGCTCACCACTAAACCCTACGAATCCGTACTCTAGCCGAGTTCCTGACATCCCCACATCACAACACACAATACCATCATCACACGCAAGTTAAACCAGGTACACATACACATTAATCCACATCTCCCAAATTAGTGGTACATATTAACATAGTCTACTAACAGTTTACAAAGCACATAACACGCATTCCAAGATTCATAAATCAAACATAGTCTCGCAAATCCATGCAGACACCATGCCAGAAAACAAGTATGCAACACAGGTATAGAGAGGGTATCATCACTCACAGTGTAGACCAAATCTAAACAAAAGACTCTGGTCATGTCAATCAACCCTCTGGTCCCGGTACTCCTCCACGGGTGAACCTGAAGTTAAAACCATACAAAACTGTCACCAACCTTATCGTCAATACCCAAACGCTCGACAGCCCAAAACGGGACTTAAATCCCATCCCCATACCTGACACGCATCCCGTGACACCCTTACCCATCACCGGACCCTGCACGACTCACTAACACTCACATTTCGGCTCAACAACCCTTAATAGTAAAAACCAATCTTCACAACTCCCAACACATAGCGAACTGGTCTTTGAAACCCCCGAACTGACATAAACCCGATCTCAAAACTATCTCAAACTCAACTCGATTGGCCACAAAACTCTCAAAAATGGATTTAGAAGGCCCAAAAACCTTAGGGACCATACTAACCTAGCCAAAAACCTTTAAGGTTAGGCTGAACCGGGCAAAAACCCTAATTTTATGCATTGGCACACAAATCAAGGCCGGTTCACACCTTGAACCGGACCTCCAAACCTTACCAAATTTCACGGTCAACTAGGTTTTATCATGTTGAACCAGGAACCGGTCCAACTTCCCCAAGAACCGGGCCAAAAATTGGTGAACTGGTCACCCAAAGGAATAACACTAAACCGGCCAGTTCACCTCGAATCGGTCACCCAAAATTTTCCGAACCCACTTGGTTTGATAGACTTTCCTCCCCGAACCTAGAACCGTCAAAAATCCAAATTCTAAGTTAAATTGGCCACTGAACCGGCCGGTCAAAGCCTTGGCTGGTTCAGTCAAAATCCCTTTCCTTTTTTTTTAAGCTAGTTTGGCTTGAGCCGCGGCTCGTAACTTGGCTTGAGCCGCCAACCCAACGGCTCGGCTCAGCTCGAGCAGCAACTCACGCTCTCGAGCCCACCTGGGCAGGCCCCACCCAAGGCTCGGCCCAACCACCCAGCTGGGTCAGCCCAACTCGCTCGGGCCATTCCCAGCCTGAGCCCAACCGGGACTGGGCCCAACCCGGCCCAACCCCAAACCGTACTTGACCCAGGCTGAGTCGGCTCAGTGAACCGAGCCGACTTGCCCAGTTCAACTCAGATGGACCTGGATACCATCCAGGTCCGTCTCCTTCACCCGAAAGCTACAATCCGGGTCTGTAACAGACCCGAATCCCCCAAAACTTGAAAAACATCTCGATTATGCCTTACCTGGATGAATTGAAAGCCCGAAATGACCAAACTAAACCCCGCAAGCCTCGTAGAAGCCTTTAATCGGAGAAATTCAAGCTTAAAATTTCGATTTTTCAGACAATCCCCCCCCCCCCCCCCGTCCGCACCGTCGGCTACCTTCACTTCGTTCTCCCTCTTCTTCTCACCAATTTTCTTGATTCCACCTTTGACTAAACTCATTTCTTGCTTATATACTAAGCTTTAAAGCTAATTCGAGCTGTTGGATTCTTATTGGAGCAAATCGCCCTTTCCAGGTTCTTCGGCCGACTTTCGGCAGAAATTGTTTTTTTTTTTTTTTTTTTTCACTTCTGCCCACAATTTCTGTTCTGTTTACTTTAATCCTCCAATTTTCGAATTAACCCCCAAAACTTTCAATTGTTGCAAAATACCCCAAAATCAAAAATCAGGCTATTACATTCTCCCTCCTTATAAAAATTCGTTCCCGAATTTTGAAACGCGTAAATAGGTAAGACAGAAATCAGCAATACATAAACTTTTATAGAATATACCATAACCGTACCTGAGATTGCTGCATCGGATGCCGAAGCATCCTGTCAAGTCAAAGCATATACTCGAGCCTACCCTCGACCCTAACCTCTACCACCGGTACCTTGACCACGTGAGCTCGACGGCTCCACACTCGTCTGCCCCTCACCCTGCGATGGAACACTTGTTGGCAACGCGGCCCCTGCTGAAAGTGGACAGTATCTCACTATATGTCCTGGCTGTCCACAACTATAACAAACTCCCGTCGCTCAGCCTACTCCTGCAAGCAGTCTCTAGCCAAGTGCCCCTACTGGCCACATCGATAACAAATCCCTAAAGCTCGAGTGGCCTCCTGAAAGGACGTAAATCTATAGCCACGTGGCCTTGCTGGCCACATCTGAAACATGCTCCTGTCACTCTAGGACACTAGCCCGAATGTACGCGACCGCATCTGACACAACTAGGGGTAGAAGATGTACGACTATCAGACGAGAAAGCACTGCCTGATGGCTATCTACTGGTGGATCCACTATGCGAAGAAGATCCCTTCCTAGAACTAAAATCGTCACTATAAGAACCCTCAGCCTTCGCCCTCTTCCCTAATCCCTCTGAAGTCTGTCCAAACCCCCAGAGGACTCTAAAAATCGAGCACTCTCTACTGCGTAAGCATAACTAATACGCCCCGACCTGCGACCCCAATGCCCAGAATAAAGAAGGAGATAATCCCTGGATAAATCTCGTAGCTCGTGCAGTGTCGTCAGCAACAAGCCCAACAGCGTATCGAGATAACTGTGTGAATCTCTCCTCATACTCAGAAACTGTCATACCCGGAGTCTGTGCTAACCTCTCGAACTAGGTAGCCAACTCCACCCACCGACTGGTAGGTAAGAATCTCTCTAAAAACTCCCTGCGAAACTCCTCCCAGACCAGAGGAGCCGTACCAAACCAGTCTAGCAGCTACTAACTGGTCATACCACGCCTTGGCCACTCTTCTAAGTCTAAATGTAGCCAAATCTACACGTTTAAGGTCAGAACACTGCTGAATCCGAAATATGCCATCCAAAGCGTCCAAGAACTCGTAGGGATCTCCGTCACCATCAATCCAGAAAAAGTAGGAGGATCAGCCGCAGAAAATCTTGAAAATACCCATCAAAGCTTGACTGCTGCTGCACCGAGGCTGAACCAGCTAGAGTAGCAGGAGTGCCAATCGGCGTACTAGCTGGACCCTACGACTCCGATACTGCCCCAACAGGGGCAGTGGCAATACCTACCTGCCCACTAACTAGGGCCGACTGCCCACCCACTCGCTCTAGCCCCATTCCCCACAAACTCTATCATTCTCCTCTGAAGTCCTTGAATGCCCTCTAAAAGGCCCGTCAATAACCCAAACAACATAGTCAAATCCGGACCTGCCGCTGACTCATGTGCCAGCCTCGTTGTCCTCCCACGTCTACTGGCGCTCCCTCTCCCCTTCCCTCTCCCTCTTCCTCTCGTAGAAAGTGGAGCATCTACACCGGCGGGATCCTCAGACACCCCGGAATCTACTATCTCTTGAGGAGTAGTACGCACGCCTCTTGGAGGATCCATCTACACAGAACGATAGAATCAAAATAAGACCAATTAATACGAGCCCAAAGGAATTCAAAACTGACGCCAAGCACACCCTAAGAGGCTCCTGGCAATCCTTCTGTTATGAAAGTGGGGCCCTCACCCTCATAACTGAAGCACTGTCCAAGAACTTGCTCCCTTTATTCTCAGGAAACCTATTGCTCTGATACCACTCTGTCAAGGCCCCAACCCAGACCCTGATCAGCACTAGGGTCCCCGACCCTAATCAACCTTACCATCGCAAACATATATCAAAAATAACCCAAACATTTATATATATACATTTCAAAACTGTCATGTACAAGTCAGGATCCTGCCTGAGGGATAAAGGGAGCTCTAGAGTATAAAACAATAAACAAAGAACTCGCCTGTACAATAACTGGAGTGGCAGATGATTGTCTCGATCCTGGCACGCAACCTGAGAACTGCAACCTATATTTGGAAAGTTTATAATAAGTGAGTCACGAAACTCAGTGAGTACGGATGATACCTACTCTATGCATGTTAGACTATGCATCATGCCACAATTCAAACCATATTTACATATGTAGTAATTAATAACACATCAGCTATACTTGAAAGACACCGCTAACCACGCATCATATCACATCACATCACATCAGTTCACATCACAACATTGGACCCATGTCCACTCACCACTAGATACTATGGATCACCGTACCCCAGCCGAGTTCCTGGCATCGCAGTTACCTCACCCGACCCAGGCCGCTCACCATTGGACGCTACGGACCGTACTCTAGCCGAGTTCCTGGTATCGCTTAGTAACTCGCCCGACCCAAGCCGCTCACCACTGGACCCTACGGACTGTACTCCAACCGAGTTCCTGGCATCGCTAGTAACTCGCCCGACCCAGGCTGCTCACCACTGAACCCTACGAATCCGTACTCTAGCCGAGTTTCTGGCATCCCACATCACATCACACAATACCATTATCACACGCAAGTTAAACCAGGTACACATACACACTAATCCACATCTCCCAAAATCAGTGGTACATATTAACATAGTCTACTAACAGTTTACAAAGCACATAACACGCATTCTAAGATTCATATATTAAACACAGTCTCGCAATCCATGTAGACACCATGCAGAAAACAAGTATGTAACACAGGTATAGAAAGGGTATCATCACTCACAATGTAGGCCAAATCTAACAAAAGTCTCAGGTCACGTTCAATCAACCCTCCGGTCCTGGTGCTCCTCCACGGGTGAACCTGAAGTCAAAACCATACAAAAACTATCACCAACCTCATCGTCAATACCCAAACGGCTCGACAGCCCAAAATGGGACTTAAATCCCATCCCCGTACTTGACACGCATCTCGAGACACCCTTACCCATCACGGATCCTACGCGACTCACTAACACTCACATTTTGGCTCAACAACCCTTAACAGTAAAAGACCAATTTTCACAACTCCCAACCCATAGCGAACCAGTCTCCGAAACCCTGAACCAGCCTCCTAACCCGATCTCAAACTACCTCAAACTCAACTCGATTGGCCATAAAACTCTCAAAAATGGATTTAGAAGTCCCGAAAACCTTAAAGACCATACTAACCTAGCCAAAAACCTTTAAGGTTAGGCCGAGCCGGGCCAAAAACCCTAATTCTATGCATCAGCATGCAAATCGAGGCCAGTTCACCTTGAACCGGACCTCCAAACCTTACCAAATTTCACGGTCAACTAGGTTTTATCATGTTGAACCAGGAACCGGTCCAACTTCCCCAAGAACTGGCCTAAAAATCGGTGAACCGATCACCCAAAGGAATCACACTAAACTAGCGGTTCATCTCGAACCGATCACCCAAAATTTCCCGAACCCACTTGGTTTGATAGACTTTTCCTCCCCGAACCCAGAACCGGTCAAAAATCCAAATTCTAAGTTAAATAGCCACTGAACAGGCTGGTCAAAACCTTGGCCGGTTCAATCAAAATCCCTTTTTTTTTTAAGCTAGTTCGGCTTGAGCCGCCAACCCAGCGGCTCGACTCGGCTCAGGCCCACTTGGGCCGGCCCAACTCGCTCAGGCCATTCCTCGGCCAGAGCTCAACCGAGACTGGGCCCAACCCGGCCCAACCCCAAACCGTACCCGACCAGGGCTGAGTCGGCTCAGTGAACCGAGCTGACTCGCCCGGTTCGATTGAGACGAACATCCAGGTCCGTCTCCTTCACCCGAAAGCTGCAATCCGGGTTTGTAACAGACCCGGATCCCCAAAACTTGGAAAACATCTCGATTATGCCTTACCTGGTTGAATTGAAAGCCCGAAATGACCAAACCAAACCCCGCAAGCCTCGTAGAAGCCTTTAATCGGAGAAATTCAAGTTTAAAAATTTCGATTTTTCAGACAATCCCCCCCCCCCCCCCGTCCGCACTGTCAGCTTCTTTCACTTCATTCTTCCTCTTCTTCTCACCAATTTTCTTGATTCCACCTTTAACTAAACTCATTTCTTGCTTATATACTAAGCTTTAAAGCTAATTCGAGCTGTTGGATTCTTATTGGAGCAAATCGCCCCTCCAGGTTCTTCGACTGACTTTCGGACAGAAACTGTTTTTTTTTTTTTTTTTCACTTCTGCCCACCAATTTCTGTTCTGTATACTTTAATCCTCCAATTTTTGAATTAACTCCCAAAACTTTCAATTGTTACAAAATACCCCAAAATCAAAAATCAGGCTATTACATTTTTCCAAGTCCAAAAAATTTTTAATTTATTAGCCATAATGTGCATGGTGATGAATTTCATATAATTGCTATTGGGGATTGTTATCCAGTATATTTGAAAGACAAGACTATAAATTGAAGGAAGCATTAACAAAACTTTTACAAAATATTTTCTTAATTGATATATGGACATCCATTCAAAATCTCACTTATATATGCCTCACACCTACTATAGATGAAGATTGAAACTACAAAAAAAGAATAATTAATTTTTGTCAACTTTATAACCATAAAAGGGAAAAAAAATAGGGATCAAAGAATGTCTATATGAATGAAAAATAGAAAATGTATTTTATGATGCTAGTTTGAATGATTTAACTATTGCCTTTTTTTAAAAAAAGATTTAACACAGGAAAAAAGAATAGTTTTAGATAGAAATTGTACTTGCTTCAGTTGTTGTGCTAACATAATTTAATTATTAATGACGGGTTAAAGAATTTGATGAATCAATTTCCTGCATTTCTATTGTTGTAAGGTATGCAAGGCCTGTTCTTTTAAAATTAATGATATTTAAGAATCGTGCTAAGTAAGGGAAGCTACTATATTAGTGGATTTGTGTCCCTTGTGTTCCTTATAGGTGGAATGTCACCTATTTAATACCAAAATTAGTTTCAAAGTTTCAGAGAGCATTTGAAAGATTGAAAGATTAGGACGGTTACTATCTAGTATATTCTTTAAATAATGCAAAGTGCATAGAACCACCTAAGAAGGAAAATTGAGATAAATCTCATATTTTTAAAAAATTCGTAGATTTGTTCCATGAAATTACTTTGAGGTTATTTAGATAACTTTTGTTACTAGTAATGTTGTTTTCATTTTTTTCCATGAGTTAGTTTTGTTTCAATTTGAATTGCATAGATTAAATGATATGAACATAACTTTTTTTGGTAACACAATCCATTCACTTTGTGTCTCTGTCTAGAGAGTGGTGAATACAAAAGACAATTGCCAAGTACAAGTGGGTTTGTGCATCTCAAATTTTGTTTTTCTATGTTGACTAAAGCAGAAAACACTGAAATTTTCTAAACTTTATTATTCTAATGACAGTTTTTTGTTATATAATCAATAGTGGTGGGCAGCTATTTAGGAGCAATTTGATGGATTCATCTGGTATTGACAAGTTCATTTGAAACCCACGTTCCCCATAAACTTGAGGCTTATTCATGATTATCCCCGTGCTACACCCTTTCTCCATATGTCTTTTCATGCTATAAGGTCAAGCAATAATGCAGAAGAGTTCTCTCATATTTGGTTCGAATCTTTAATTATTATTTCCATTATTCAGTGCGACCATTTTCCTGTTTATTATGTGGAGAGAAAATGTTGTTTTTCCACATTTCTCTACCACATTTCTCTACTTGTTGGGCATGTGATATTTTGAGATATTCTATTTCCAAATACTTAGTCTTGACTAGAAAGACACACTATCAAATAATTGAAAGTTTTAGATGTTGGGTTCCCTCATATGTAAGGGAATATTAAAAAAAAAAAAATTGTGGGTCCCACTAGGGTTTTAAACCCTTTGCATATATATTGTATTTTTCGTGTGTTAGATTTAGGGAAAACTGTAGCCTACAAGAAGAGAGAAGGAGGCGCAGCTCACCAGGGAGAGAGAAAAAAAAAATTTTCTCAAGCATTTAGCTTATTGAATTTGCATGTGCGAGTTCGTTCACCATGGATTGGCTCAAAATTTAGGACTGGGTGTTCTTCATGCTTTTTTCTTTAATCTGAACGGTGGAGATCTTATTTGGCATCGGAATCATCAAGTTTTGGGTAATTTACAGAAATCGCTTTCTAGGTTTCTTCCGAAAAATTTTTCTGCATTCATGTTCACTCTTTTAACATTTGCGAGTTTGTTCACCATTGGATCAAGCTCAAATTTGGAATGGTTATTATTCACTTGTGTTTCTTGATTTTGAACGGTGAGATCTGATTTGGTGGTCGGAATCATTGGGTTTAGCTGCTCGATACGTAATCTGTTTTTAGGTTGCTCTGTCAGAAAACTAGTTTCATCATCTTTGCCGATCGGAAGGTCATGTGTGGTCTGATTGAAGCTGATTTGGAGAGCACGTTTTGAACTCATCGTTATTTGATGTGAACGGTGGAGATTGCTTTTGAACAATCAGAAAATGCTCAAATTGTGTTGACAACAACTGCCTTGGTGATGTCTTTCCATAACCTTATTATTTCTTGAATATTTTTGAAGTGTGACTGAAATTTTAATTGTGGATTTGTTGTGGTAGATTGTAATTGCTGTAAACATTTATATTTTGACAGTGGAGTTTTTCCTTGGACCGAAGAGAGGTCTTGTAGTTTTTATTCTTCACATTGAAGGAGTTTTCCATGTTTTAAAAATTGTTGTGCTTTGTGTGATTATTGTGATTGTTAGATTGCCCATAATTATTGGTTGTGAATTGCTCATAGACCACTCGTTGCAAATACCATCAAATTAGTATCAGAGCTTGGTTATTTGAATTAGTTGTCTTGAGCAAAATATGGAAGTTAATACAAGTAGAATGATTTGCTTGAATGGCACAAATTATTACTTGTGAAAAATAAGATGAAAGACCTTCTATTTGTGAAGTCACTGCACTTGCCTATATTTGGTACTCAAAAGCCGGAATCTAAAAGTGATGAAGAATGGAATTTTGAGCATGAGCAATATGTGGGTTTGTTCAGTAATTGTTGATAACAACATTTTTTCATCATGTTTGCAATGAAAAGCATGCTAGGAACATTATGGAACAAGTTGGAATTCTTGTATGTTTCAAAGAGTGGTAATAACAAACATGTATTTATTGAAGAAAATGATACAGTTGAATTATAAAGAAGGTGTTTTGTTGCTGATCATCTGAATGAGTTTCAAGGAACTGTAGATCAATTATTTAATATGGGCATCAAATTTGATGATGAGATTCTTCGACTTTGGTTGCTTAATACTCTACCTGATTCTTGGAGACTTTCGGGTCTGATTTATTAATTCAGCTCCTAATGTTGTTTCCTTTGATGTTGTTAAGGGAGATGTCTTAAATGAAAAGATGAGAAGGAAGTCTAAAGGTTCCTCATCATAGTCAGAGCTGTTGGTCACTGAAAATAGGGAGAAATAAAAGCAAGGGTCAAGGTTAGTATAGCAGAGGCAAAAGTAGAAGCAAATCAAGGTCAATGTATAAAAATCTTGAATGTCATTATTGTGGTAAAACAAGGCACATCACGAAATATTGTTTCAAGTGGAAGAAGGAGAATAAAGCTGATAAAGGCAAGCAAGAAAAGAAAGGCAACGATGATAATGATAACTATTTTAACGCCACTACTATAAGTGATCTTATTATTGTTTGTGATAAAGATATGATTAATGTTTCTAATAATGAAACCAATTGGGTAGTTGATAGTAGTGCTTCCTTTCATGTTACATCAAGGAAGGAAATTTTTACATCTTATACTCCTAGTGGTTTTGGGGTCTTAAAGATGGGTAATGATAGATTATCAAAGGTAGTGGGCACTGGAACTGTTTGTCTAGAGACCAACAATGGGACAAAGTTAGTTCTTAAGGATGTTAAACATGCACCTGATATTCAATTACATTTGATTTCTGCTAGTAAGCTTGATGATGATGGTTATTGTAGCATTTTTAATGGTGGACAAATGAATCTCACTAAAGGTTTTTTGGTTGTGGCTAAAGGGAAGAAGTCTTCAGGTTTGTACTGGTTGCAAGATTCAATTTCTAACAGTCTTGTGAATGCAGTTGAAAGTAATTACTCTTCTGAATTATGGCACAAGAGGTTGAGTCACATCAGTGAGAAAGGACTTGATTGTCTGGCTAAGAAGAATTTGCTTTCAGGGTTGAAAGGTGCAAAATTAGACAGATGTGAACATTGCTTGATTGGAAAACAAAAAAAGGTTTCTTTCAAAACACTATCCTCCTTCCAGGAAAAATGATTTACTTAAGCTGGTACATTTAGATGTTTGTGGTCCTTTGAAAGTAAAGTCATTTAGTGGTGCACCTTTACTTTGTGACATTTATTTATGATCACTCAAGAAACTATGGGTTCGTCTTTTGAAATCAAAGGATCAAATACTTGATGCATTTAAACAATTTCAAGGCTTTGCTGAAAGAGAGACAGGGAAGAAGTTGAAATGTATTCATACAGATAATGGTGATGAATACTGTGGGCCTTTTGATGCATTTGCCAAGAGCAAGGTATTGACATCAGAAAACACCTCCTAAGACTCCTTAGCTTAATGGCTTGGCAGAAATAATGAATAGAACATTGGTGGAGAGAGTTAGATGTGTTCTTTCAGATGTAAAATTGCCTAGGCCGTTTTGGGATGAGGCCTTGTACACTATTGCACATGTGATTAATCTAACTCCTACTGTTGCATTGGATGCTGATGTTCCTCACAGAGTGTGGTATGGTAAAAATGTTTTTTATGACCACAAACGAGTATTTGGCTGCAAATGTTTTGTGCATATCCCTAAAGATGAAATGTCTAAATTGGATGCTAAGACAAGCCATGTATCTTCATTGGATATGGCCAAGATGAATTTGGTTATAGGTGTTATGATCCAATTGAAAAGAAAGTTGTTAGAAGCCGTGATGTGATCTTTATAGAGGATCAGACTATTGAAGATATTGACAAGATAGAGAAGTTAAAGACTCAAGATAATAGTTTGATTGACTTAGATTCAACTCCTACAATAACTGTGCTTAAGGAAGTGTAGATTCAGGATTCAGTCACTGTGCAAAATGATATTCAGAATGATCAAGTTGAGGATGAATATGAAGTTGCAGATGAGGTAGATGTTGCTGTACATGAAGTAGTTGATAACCAACAAAAGACACGTGTTGAGCACCATGAAGCTTCATTGTGGAGATCTACTAGAAATCGCAATCCTTCTTCTAGATATCCTCCTAATGAGTATGCATTATTGACAGATAGAGAAGAATTTGAATGTTTTCAAAAGGCTATTGAAAGTGAGTATAAGACAGAATGGGTTACAGCTATGAAGGATGAAATGCAGTCTTTGCTTGATAATTATACCTTTGAACTGTTAAGCTTCCTAAAGGCAGAAAAGCCTTGAAGAACAAGTGGGGTCTTATAGGGTGAAACATGAAGAAAATTCCTCATATCCACGGTATAAAGTCAGGTTAGTTGTTAAAGGTTTTAGTCAGAAAAAGGAAATTGATTTTGATGAAATTTTCTCACGTTAAAATGTCATCCATTCGAGTTATTTTGGCTTAGCTACAAGCCTTGATTTAGAAGTTGAACAAATGGATGTAAAAACAACTTTCTTCCATGGTGACTTAAAGGAAGAAATTTACATGGAACAACCTAAAGGTTTTGTGGTAAAGGAAAAAGAGAATTATATTTACAAATTGAACAATAGCTTGTATGGTTTAAAACAAGCACCCAGACAGTGGTATAAGAAGTTTGAGTCAGTTATGGTACAACAAAGGTATAAGAAGACTACTCCTGATCATTGTATTTTTGTGCAAAAATCTCTGATGATGACTTTATCATTTTGTTATTATATGTTGATGACATGCTCATTGTAGGTCTTAACTCTTCCAAGATGATTGATAGTTTAAAGAAAGAGTTGAGTAAATCTTTTACAATGAAAGATTTAGGACCAGCAAAGCATATTCTTGGTATGAAGATCATCTGTGATAGAAAATGCAAGAAACTGTGGTTGTCTCAAGAGCAATACATTGAGAAGGTATTACAGTGGTTTAATATGAAAAATGCTAAAGTGTAAATACTCCTCTTAACACATCTTTTAAATTGAGTGTCAAACAATCACTTTCTAGTGAGCAAGAAAAGCAGATATGTAAAGAACTCCTCATGCATCTGTAGTAGGGAGTTTGATGTATGCTATGGTTTGTACTAGACCAGATATATCCCATGCAGTTGGTACAGTAAGTAGATTTCTATCTAATCTAAAAAAGGAGCATTGGAATGCAGTAAAATGGATTTTAAGATATCTCCGTGGTACTTCCAATTTGAAGTTGTGTATTGGAATTGACAAACCTGTTCTCACTGGTTATATAGATTTTGATTTGGCAGGGGATATTGATTCTAGAAAATCTACTTCTGGGTATTTGATTACTTTTGCAAGGGGAGTAGTGGCATGGTAATCTAGATTGCAAAAATGGATTGCATTGTCTACCACAGAGACTGAGTTTATTGTAGCTACTGAAGCTTGCAAAGAGTTACTTTGGATGAAGAAATTTGTGAACGAACTTAGATTCACTCAACAACAGTATGTCTTATATTGTGATAGTCAGATTGCAATTCATCTTGGTAAGAATCTTACTTTTCATAGTAGATCCAAACACATTGATGTAAGATATCATTGGATTCGAGATGTTTTGGATTCCAAGTTGCTTGAACTTGAAAAGATATACACTGATAATAATGGTTTTGATATGTTCACAAAAGTTCTTCCAAGGACTAAGTTTGAGACATGTCGTTTGATTGTTGATTTAGGACATTCTTCCATATAGTCGGGAAGGGAGAATTGTTGGGTTCCCTCATATGTGAAGGGAATATTAAAAAAAAAAAAATTATGAGTCCCATTAGGGTTTCAAACCCTTTGCATATATATTGTATGTTTCGTGTGTTTAGGTTTAGAGGGAAAACTGCAGTCTACCAGAAGAGAGAAGGAGGCGCAGCTCACCAAGGGAGAGAGAAGATTTTTTTATTCTCAAGCATTCAACTCATTGAATTTGCATTTGTGAGTTTGTTCACTGTTAGATCAAGCTCAAATTTGGACTGGGTGTTCTTCATCCTTTGTTCTTCAATCTGAACGATAGAGATCTTGTTTGGACATTGGAATCATCAAGTTTTGGGTAATTTATAGAATCACTTTCTAGGTTTCTTCTGGAAATTTTTCTGTATTCAGTTTACTCTTTTGAGCGATTTCATTCACCATTGGATTGAGTTCAAATTTGGAATAGCTATTCTTCACTTGTGATTTTTGATTCCAGATGGTAGAGATCTAATTTGGTGGTCGAAATCATTGGGTTTAGACTGCTCGAACGTAATCTGTTTTTAGGTTGCTCTATCAGAAAACTATTTTCATCATTTTTGCCGATCAGAAGGTCATTTGTGGTCCGATGAGCTGATTTTTGGAGAGTATGTTGTGAAATCATCGTTCTTTTATTTGAACAATGGAGACTGCATTTTGAACAACCGGAAGGTGCTCAGATTGTATTGACAGCAACTGTCCTTGGTGATGTCTTTCCATAACCTTATTATTTCTTGAATATTTTTTAAGTGTGATTGAGATTTTGATTGTGGATTACTTGTGGTAGATTGTAATTGCTGAAAACATTAATATTTTGATAGTAGAGTTTTTCCTTGGCCAGGGAGAGGTCCTGTGGTTTTTATCCTTCACATTGATGGAGTTTTTCATGTTAAAAATCGTTGTGCCTTGTGTGATTATTTTGTGTTTTTTAGATTGCCCATAATTATTAGTTGTGAATTGCCCATAGACACTCATTGCAAATCCCATCATTAGAAATAACCAAGATTAAATTTTATAATTCTAGAAATTCTACAAACATTCAACTTTAGTGATTCAGCTATTGCTTTATTTAAGAAATGATTTAACATTGAAAAAATGATAATTTTAGATAAGAACCTGTATTCACTTAAGCATATGTGCTCATGTAGTTAATTGTTAGTGATGAGTTATTGTATCTTCATAAATCCATTTTTTGCATTCATATATTATAGTGATGTTTTAAAGTTGATGATATTTGCTGTGCAGGAGAAGTAATCTACTAATGGTATCCCTCCTAGGTGGAATTTCACTTATTTAATATGCTAGAATCAGTTTTAAAATTTATGGGACTATTTCAAAAATTAGAATACCAGGATGGTCACTGCTTAAGATATTTTATGGATGATGCAAATAAGGCAGAGCCATCTAAGAAGGAAGATTGGGACAAATTCGTATTTTTATGAAATTTTTAACCTTTAATATCTAACCTAGTTACAAGTAAGTTAGATGAATATATTCCCTTTGTGTTAATGTATTTGTGCAAGTTATGAAAGAAAAGGATGGTGTGGAACTTAGACTAAGATTGAAAAAAAAAAAAGAAAAGAATAAACAAAATACACTGTAGGTAAAAATGGCATTCATTTGCCTTTTTCAATAGAATACATCCTAGCAATGACTTCTATATTATCAAAAATCTCCTTCTGAATAATCTGTTGCCATTTCTTTTGGCAATGACAAATATATTCGTTACTAATACTATCTTAACAGTAACAACATTTTTTTTACAATAGAAAATCCTTAGTAACCAAAATTTACTCCTTATAATAGATTGAAAAAAAACAAAATACAACACATTCTTTTGTTGCAATAAATCTTTTGTAATAATGAACATTATTTAGAGAAATAGATTCACAAAGGTAAAAATGTCACAGCAAGGAACTAGCTTTTTGTGACTCGAAATAGATTCACAAAGGTGAAAATGTCACAATAAGGAACTAGCTTTTTGTGACTCGAAGTATACTACGTTACCAAAAGTTAATGAGCTTTTCTATTTCCAGAGTTCCTTACAAAAAGATAATGCTGCAAAATAAATATTACTTGTAAATTACTAAGCTTTTAGTATCAAAATTATCTTTTCTTACAAATTTGATAAAATGACAAAATTATTGTTACCAAAATGAATTTTGGGTAACAAATGTTTTTGTAATTTTACTTATTTGTAATGAAATAATAATTTTGCTATTACAAAAATAGAAGTTATATGTAACAATTTATTTTGTTCCTTTATATATCCATAATGAAACTGTAAATCATTAACCAACAAGAGAAACAATTAATTTCTTGACTAATTGATCCTCTAAACAGGTTAAATAAAACAAAAAGAATACCTATAAGTTATCAAATAGAATGACACTTGTAACCTAAACACTAATTGATCAATAATACATGACACCTGAATTTAATAACACTCGCTATTGTCAAAAGCTGATAACTATTGTTAATATATAAGAATATAAGGGAATTTTAATATTTGCATATATTGGAAATAGAAACTTAACATAATGACCTGAGCTTCAGCATACACGTGGAGCCATTTTATGTAAAGAAATGATGCACTTCTTAATTAACCTACCCCACTAACGTAAGAGAATGGACCGGGCTCTAATTCCCAACTCCGTTAACTGAGAGCACAAGCAAGTCATCATGGATTCCAATGATTTACCACTTAATGACATGAAAGATTTGACTTGTGCTATGCAAGAACTGTTGTGATGAGAACATAAATGAACACATTCTTACCACCAGATTATAATTACTTAACAATTTATTAGTGATGGTCATTTCAATCTCTATTAAAATTACAAAAAAAGGACTTATGTAAATATATTTATCAAAATTATTCGGTTGAACAAAAGATATTCGTAAATATAAATATAAATTTATTAAAAAATTTCAAAAGAAAATTGTAACATTGAAAAAATATGAAAATTTAGGGTTCCATAGAGTAGTTGTGAATTACCATCCAACTAAGAAGTCCCAAGCTCTTTCTAATGTATGCTTCTCTAGAGCCCAAAGTGGTGAGGTTAAAAACCATTCGGTACTTACAAACATAACTATATCTCCATTTTGGGTTGCCTAAACCCAAGGAATCAAAACAAAATTACTGCCAATAAAATATATAAGTTTAATCAGATAACAAACAAGTATATAACTAAACATTTCTAAGTATAGTTTTGCTAAATGAGTGTTTTCCAGTTGATTTCTTACTTAGTTTATTTCTAATAGCCCTAAGTTTTATCTTAATAATTAGAAAATATTTATTTAATAGGTTTAAGGGCGTCGCGGAACAAATTAGAAGTATTGAGGGTGTTTTTGTAAAATTTGAAAAGTTGTAAGGGAAAATTCAGGAATTTGGGGTGAAATTGGGAGAATTTAAAGAGGGGAGGTTCGGAGTGGAAGGGTGAACAAGTTCGAGGACCAATCTGGGAATTAGGGGGAGCTAATTAAAAGAAAACAAACTTTTGGGGGCTGGATTATGACAAGGGGGAGGACTTTTGGCTGGAACCCCGCCGAAGGTCCATGAAGCAAAATTGCTCCAATAGGAGCCAAACAACTCCCCCAAAACCTTGATTTTAGGTGCGAGAAGGAGAAGGGAATCAAAAGGAGCCATCAATTTGAGTTTTTGAGTGAGAACCAAAGAGAATTGGAGCTGGGAAAAGCTGGAGGTGCCGACGGGATCTTTCTTGGAAAAATCTAGGTCTTTAGCAGAAATTCATCCGATTAAAGCGTGTTAATTGGCTCAAGGGCTTCAGAATTCTTGTTTTAGGCTTCCGTTTGGCCGAGTAAGTTTGAAATTTTGGGGTTTTTTTGAGTTCTGAGGGGCGTTTGGGCATTTGCAGACACCTGGGTCTGGGACTTGGGCTACTAGGTGAAGATGACAGACTCAGATGGTATTTGGGTCTGTCCTGGGCTATCTGGGCCGGTTCAGCCCAATTGGGCTAGAACCTGCCGATTTAGGGATCAGACCAACTCGAACCGAGAAGGCCAGGCCGGTTCCCAACTCATGAGGGTTTGGGCTTGAGGATTAGACCAGAGTTAGGTGGGGCACCATTTTGGTTCACTTGGATTTTTGGGATTTTGTGACTAAACCAGCTAGTTTAGGGTTTTTGGGGCTAGTTCAAGGGCTTTCGTGCCCGGTTCAGTGTGTTTTTGTGAGAATTTTGGCCAATTTTGTTTGGTTCTGTGTAGGGGAGTTTGGTTTAACCTGATTCATGAGGATCCAAGCCTGGTTCAGTCCGGTTCACCTCGGTTCATGTGGATTTAAACTCGGTTCAGCGTAGTTCATGGGGAATGGGGGCTGGTTCAACCGAGTTCTATGGAGTTTCAGTTTAGTTCGAGTTGGTTTTGGGTGGTTCATGGCAAGTTTAGTTTGTTTGTGGGGTAATTGAGTCGGTTCAAGTCGGTTTTAACAATTTTGGAGATCGGTTCATCTGGATTTTAAGAATTTTGTTAAGGATAAGGTTATGTTTTGAGTTGGGCATGAATTAGAATTGAGTAGGGATATCTTGGAGGTCTCGGGATGCGTGTTAAGGACCCGGATAGGGGGCATCCTGGGCCACTTTCAAGAGTCGAGTCTTTGAGGAGAGTTCCAATTTCAATTCTAACTTTTGACTTGGTGATTATAGATATGTCTGAGAATGCGCGCTTTGGCCAGTGAGCTGTCTGTTAGAGTTTTGGGATATTGATTTTGACGTGTCTAGTAAGTTATAGTACTTTTTATACATGTGTCCGCACTTTGGCTTTTTGTTAGCTTCTATGTTTTGATTTCTGAATTATGGTATTAAATTTCAGGACATGTATCTATCTGTTTTAAATTACGATAAAATTTGAAAATATTGTAATTATTTACATATATGCCTTAGTAATACGTGTGCTTTTTTAAAAGTTATCTTGTCGGGAGTTTTATGTGATCTAATTTTGAAGAACGCGGTGGTGTTTCGGCACAATGTGCCTTTTGTGATTTCTGATTCTGGTTCTGATATGAGATCCCAGTATGATGTGTGATGTCTGATTCTGGTTTTTATACGGATAATCCTGGTACGATATGTGACATGGATATGTGAGTGAATTACTTATGACATGAGATATGTGTTACGTTCTGATATTTTGACAGATGTTTGATTTTCTGATTCTAACTGTCATACATAAAATGTGTTACCTGAGGCAAATGTGATTTTTCATAAACTATGCTATTCGGTACCATTTGAGATGATATCTGTGCTTTGAACGTTTACGATTCATGTCCTGGTATGTCTAGAGTAGTACTATCATTCACTGAGTTTTATACTCACCCCTTTTTCTCCTACCTTTCAGATTTCAGTTTCGATTAACAGCAATAGCTTTAGCAATTGTTTTTGTCATCGCTGTGCTGACCTAATGTATGGACACTTTTTGTATATCTTCTTTTTGTACCCTAGAAGCTCATTATACAGTTCAGATGTGATTTGATTTATATACTGACTATTTTTCTGATATAATACTTTATCTGTTCTATTCTAATTGGAGGCTTACTAGGGTTGGAAAGCCAACCCTAGTGTCGGTCATGCTTCCGGGTAGGGGTGTGACATTATTTTCTCAAAACAGAAGTTAAATTTCTGAATCTTTTTAAAATTGGAAAGAATTAGTGTTATCATTTTTCATTCAATTTCTATATGCACAAATCTACAGTTGAAAGTTCAAAAACTTTATATGTTTGACTTTGCTTTTAAAAATAAAAAACCCCCTTAACGAATTGTTTCAGAAACTTTTTCTGCAAGAAAATTCTCCTGTAACAATTTTTACTTGAAAATAAAAATTTTACATAAATAGTAAAATTTTAATATTTTTTTTAGTTTTTTCAGTTTTTAATAAGACAAAAAAATAACCTTAATAAATAGAAAAGTTTAACAAGTCATAGCTTTGATATGCATGTACTCAAACCTGATAGGCATATCTATAGACTACCATGGGCTAATATGATCTGATGGCCAACCATATAAGGGTATTTTTGATGATCATCCGAGATTGACAACTTCCTTTGATACCCATATGCCCCAAAAACTTGAGGCTCATTCATGGTTATCCAGTCATGCACCCTATCTCCAAATGTCTTGAAGCCCGGATCTGCAAAGGCTGTGTAGTCCTCCCTAATTAAATTAATTTACATTTAAATCACTTAGGGAGAAAAAATCTGTATTTGATTTAATGTTTTAATTTCTCCCCATAAATGAGAAAAATGCCAAAGCCTATTGAAAAAACAACAGAAATAAATATATAGTTCTCACACGAAGTTTGGACTCAACAAGCCATTACATTCTTCTGCAATGCCACGAGAAGGTTGAAGTAGAAGTATGTTACGAGTGGCTTGATGCTTGCCAGGCCGAATATGAATAACATTACCATTCCATTTACTAAGTAATGCAAATACACAATTTTAAAAATAATCTAATTTTTATTTTTTGAATAACTTGAATTGGAAATTATTTTAAAATTGAGTTATTTTAGTACAAATCCAAATTTTATACCAGATGAATTAATATAACAAAAAATATAAGTTGTAAATATAACGTGTGAAATTGTTGTTTTTGTCTAAAAAATAATCCAAGCTTTTATATTTGAAAATTTTCAAAATTTTATAACTAAATATGTTATAAAATTTAAAGCTTAAAGAAAAAAGATAAAAATTTGAGAGAAACTGCGAGAATAAAAAATTTAGATTATGGTAAAGAGAAATAAGAATTTTTAAACTTTATATTTTTTGAAATTCTGCTAACATCTAGCTTTAGTGATTTAGCTGTTGCCTTTTGAAGAAAAGTTTTAACATTGAAAAAAAGTGATATTTTAGATTAAAATTATGTTTAATTTAGGTGTTGTGCTTACACACTTAATTGTTAATGATGGGTTAAAGGATTTTAATGAATCCATTTCTTGCATTCATATTGTAGTAAGGAATGTAAGGTCTTCTACTTCAAGATTGATGAAATTAAAGGATTATGTTAAGTGAGAGAGCTATATATATAGTAGTGGAGTTGTGTCCCTCAATGTTACACCCTACCCCTACTGCCAAGCAGGGCATGACATCAGGACAGTGACCAGCATTTTATTATGACAAAAATCTAGCAGCATACCAACCAAAGTAACCCCTATCATCTCAATTCATAGTAATCTGTTTGGGTACCTATCACATAGATGTGTGTGTGTGTGTGTGTCTCACAACTTATAGCATGCATTCATGTCATTCTCAAGCCACAAAAAAACCATAACACAATTAACCCATGTAGCAGCATGAGGAAAAATAGGATAGACATTGGTACAATCTCCACTAATAAACTAGAGTATAATTCTATCCATATAACTAAATGATCTGCTAGGACTATTCTACAATGTAATATGTCTGTACAAACTCTCCAACTCACTAAACAGATAATTAAAGCAAAGTCTTGCTGAAAGCCTAACCTTCTATGTAATAACCCAAATCTAAGAAAAAATATAAAACTAATATTAATAATAATAAGGTAAATGGGTGATTTGGTTGAATTAGAAGATAATTAAGGAAATTAGGGGGCATAATTACTGAAAATAGAACAATTGGGGGTTTGTTTGAGATTTCTAGGGACTCAATTGAATGAAATAAAAGAATCAAAGTTTAATTAAGAATTTAGAGGGGCTTAGTTGATGAAATTAAAAGAATGAGCTCAAATTAAAAGATTGTAAGGGCTTAATTGAAAGAAATAAAGAAGAGGGACCAAATTTCAAAGCATAGGAAAGGTTGGGGCAGAATGAGAGAAGCCAGGGGCTTAATCGAGAGGAAATAAACTTTGGGGAACTAATTTGAGAGGAACCCGGAAGTTTGAGTCAAACATTGACTTAAATTTTATGGACAATTTCAAGCTTGTCATGTTCAATAATCAACTTATTGGGCATATATAAGTGCGTAAGGGCTTGATGAAGTAAAGCCCTTGATCAATTTCATGTTTTAGTTCAGATTTTGAAAATTTTGGTAGTTATTTGCTCAGTAATTTTTGTGAGGTCTAAACTTGTTCTTGCTAGAAAAATCCATTGCTTTAGCTAGTTTATTTCACCAATTAAATCTTCAAATCACCTCATCGGCCTTGGTTCTTTGATTCACATCCATAAATTGAAGTTAAAAAGTTGAGGTAAGCTTCAAATTTGGCTTGTTTTACTTTTTAAAATAGATGGGTTGAGGATTGCAAGGTAACGGGTCAATTCTCGAGTTTCCAAGTAAGGAAGACAAATTTGAATGGCATCTGGGTTTGTGCTAATTCAAACCGGGCTAGTTTGACTTAGACAAACCAGGTCTAACCATCCAGTTCAATTGAGCTACCAGTTCAGACTTGTCCAAGGGTTAAAAGGTTGGTTCTAGGGTTTATCAAGTCGATTTAGAGTGAATTAAGGCCACTTCAGGCCAATTTAGAGGGAATTAAGGTCAATTCAAGCCAGTTCAAAGTGAATTAGGGCAAGGTTAAGTCGGTTCAAAGTGAATTAAGGTCAGTTTAGGCTAGTTCATAGGGGATTAGGGCTGATTTAGGCCGATTTAAAGGGAATTAGGGCCAGTTCAAGCCAGTTCAGTAAGGGATTGAGCCTAGTTGAAGGATAATTTAGCCCGGTTCAGTCTAGTTTAAAGGTTTTTACATTAAAATGGATTAAGTTAGATATAAATCGATTAAAGATTTAAGATATATAAAGTTCCTATTATTCATGTGCATTACATGCATTTATTAACATGTTACATAAATTTAAACATGTGCATATTATGAATTTATAAAAGAAGAATATAAGCAAAGTAGTGGTTTAGACAGGACGAGTCCGAGAAAGTTCAGTAAGAAACAAATGATTGCAGGTTATACAGTGTTATAATACCTAACATGTTTTGTTTGACTTATGTTTTCATGATTTTACTACCCTTAGGCATTATTAGTTATACACACCCGATCAGAGTTTTACATGACATAGCAAACCAAAAGGATAATAGTTGACATTGATGAATCTATTTCTCCTATATTTTTCTATCATGGCTTTATTGATACTAATTTACACCAATGATCTAAAATAAATTACTATGATACTTTTGCTTTAGATTTTCATGAGTAAAAATTTTTCTAGAGATAATTTATGTATACTACTGTTATAACATGCTATGTTTCTACTAAGTTTAAACTGTATGCCATTCACTGATAGTTTATGTTCTCATCGTATTTTATTTTGCAAATTTCAGGTAGATTATCCCAAGCACTACCACTTTCCTGCACCAACCTAAAGTCTTCATTACATAATTGTCATAGGTTGGGCTACTAGGATTCCTTTGTACCTGTCTTTTGTAAATTATGTAATCATGTATTGGTCATTTCATCAGCATGAGAGATTATGTATTGGGATTGGAGTATAGTTATAGTTATTATGATTTAGCTGCGATGTATATTTTATTTTAATCGCATACTTGGTGTGTGACTAGGGATATGCATATGGATTATCCATAAGCAGATACATGACATGACTAGTTCATGCTAGCTATGCATAATACATACATACATACATATATATATTTCTGTTACAGGTACCACAGGATTTTTACATAGGGGTTACAATAGCCATCATACTATTAGACTTTTCGCTCGGTAGTGGATGGTTACTACCTTGTTGTCATGCCTCGCAAAGGCAGGGGGGGTGACAAAAACAACATTCTATACTTCTAAGGTGTGGCTCTAATACGGCTATGTTGGCTAACTAAATTACTATGTCCACCTAGCTTTCCTTCACTTGTTAAATTTTAGCTTTATTATCCACTTGCTTATATTTCCTCTAGTTTTAAATTTTTCAGATTTGTCTTTCTATGGCCACCAATTCTTTAATTATTCTCTACCATCCTCTAACCCCTCAATTAACCCTAGGTTGTGATTAGCTTCAGGCACCCAAGTTGTTTGGCTAAAGCCCTAGCTTGCCGAAAATTTAGTTTTTTCTCTCCCTTAAACTAACTCAAGCCTTCCCCCTCCTATGGTAGCCAAACCTACCCCTGTTTACAGCTCCCTTAACTTCAATAAAACCCTCACAAATCCCATAAAAATATTCTAATTTTCAAAGAAAACAAGTCCCAAAACTAGTTTCAATCAATTTACAAATTTGAATCTTCAACTTCCCTTCCTAGGTTTCGGCTCCCTCCTGATTTTAGCATGTTCACCAACTCTAAAGTTGGATCTAAGTGGATTTAATAGAAAAGCAATATAGTATTGGCATAATTTCACAAGAAAATACAAAAGAAATGAATAAAAGCATGAATTTTTGAAAGACTTTCTTACCTATTTCCTTTTTTTTTCTTCCTTTCTTTTCTCTTTTCTTTCTTCCTTTTCTCTCTTCTTTCTCATGCCAAAAAACCAGGTGGGGGGAGGGTTTTTGTACCTACCCCAAGGTCAGTTCCCTTGGCTGACCGAACACCCCCTAAAAATTACAAGTTTGCCCCTCGTTATACTTCTGCTTTAATCGTGACTCACCCTCTGTTTTGTTAACATGTTTTCAGTGCGACTCCCCTCTGTTTTGTTTGTGTTTTATTTTCGATAATGCATAGTCTTTCTGTGAACCTTCAGCCCTAGTTTTGTTAATTTGTTCTGTGTGCAACTTCAGACACTCTCGGCTCCCGATTTTCTCCGTTCACCATAGATATCCACTCAGGAGGTCTTCCGAAACTGCTTGTTGACGAGCAAGTTGAGGTCATTGTTACACCATTTTGTTTTAGACTTCTTCTTTTGATTGGTTTGGCTATGTGTGAGATGATGCATATAGAAGTTCAAATTCTTGGCTTTTGTGACTTGGGTTATGCACAATGTGGTTTGCCAAGATTATTTCTAGCTTTGATTTTACCTGCATTGTAATACTTGTAGTCTATTGACCATCTTTGAATGCGTATTGAACTATAAAGGTAATCTAGAGAGCATACAGAATTACATCTATCAAAATTGAATATAGCAAGGGTAACATAAAAAAGAGGAAATAGAAATGCCAGGTTCGTGACTAAGGTGATATAATACTGAACGTATCCATATAGAAGGAACAGTGATGGATCATACATAAATTGGTGGCAACCTGGGCAACCAACCAATGAATTAACTAGAATGAAAACCCAAGTAGGTAAAGAAATTGAGTTTTTGTGATCTGCTTTGAGGGTGAAGCAAGTATACCATGGTTTTCTCAAATCTTGGGTTGTAAATGTTACAGAGTTACCTGATCTAACCTCCTGGATTGGCTTCCCAGTAGAATAGGTTGTTCAGTGTGACCACCTCTTTGTTCAACATTTTATATGATCTAGTAATTGCTAGATATATGAAATTTCAAGTTGTTGTTGGAGTACTTTTCATTTTTTTCAGAGGTCATATCAATCAGAATGTTTTTATAGTCGGTATAATTATTTTTAATTTAGAATATTTAACATACTAAAGTACAGTGCTAAAGTACATACAAGTGGGTTGAGAATGCTGTCAGTTTTTAAACCAGAGTTCATGGAAACCTGTAAATTCATTATATTAAAAATTAATAACTTGTTTTAGGGGAAAGATCATTCAAAAAAAATAATTCAGTAGATACCAACAGGTTCTAAAATCCTTGTCATTGGTAGGATTGCAATGACAACAAAAACATTTATTACAGATGCATAGAAGTTTTAATAACTATAACATTTGAGAAATTATATGGACAAAAACCCAAAAACTGCTCAGCCTGATTTGTGGAAGTTAAATATAATAAGATAAAGAACTCACATTTGGTCATTACAAGATGTTAGCAACTTCCTATAGATACATAGGACAACTTTTATAGAATGATAGCTCTTGATTCTCAAGTCCCTGTAGCACCTTTCTTCGAGTGAATTTGTAATCTGATAATAATATTATAAAAATCATTAAAAACATAAAGCAAGCAAAAGAAAGAAAAAGAGATATAGAAAAAAAATTGGTCTGCAATGGTGAAGTAGAAAAGGGTTTAGAAATGGACATTATTGATCCCTCATCAGATGCAATTTACATTGGAATATCTACTTATTTATTATATAAAAAAAAGTAAGTCATAATTTTTAGATTTGGTCAATTACCAATCAACATCTTGGTTTAATATCACACATGACAGTACAAAAGAGTAACAAAGTAAATGGTTGGTGGGTTTAGGAGTAAAAGGATGAGCTACAGGGTTCATAACTACTCATTTAACTACATGATGCTCAGCTAGCCAGAACATACATCTAGCTCTGCCCAAATTCTCCTTGGTTCACCCCGATGTTACCTACTAAACTAGTTTATTGATTTTGGCTTTATTCAGCTAGGATGCTTTAATAAAATGAGTGACAATCCAAGCACATATTAAAAATTGTGTGAATGATCATGGAATATATCAAATTCACGTTTTTTTACCATTGAGGACTTTTTATGTTTTTGGGCCTTCAGGAGACAACTGCTTATAACTGAAGTTTGCAATGAACAGGAAGTTCCTCTGATCCTAATATAAAGTAGTGGCTTGAGATTACTTTTGGATTTTATTTTTTAGTTTTCCAGTTGGATGAGGAAACTGCTTTTGCAGCATTTCATGTTGAACTCTTGTTGCATGGTTCACAATAAGCATTGCCCAATTCATTTATGGATGGGACAAAATTGATATCATTAATTGATGGTTTTAGGGCAGCGAGTGCAAATGCAACCAGATCTTCATTTAATGGTGATTTATCAGCAATTTTCTTAGGTGAGCCAAAAATTTTAGGCGAGAGGTGTTTTTACTACCATTTTTTTTAACTTCAAAATTGTTTTTTTTTTTGGTAATGTCTGGTTAAGTAGAAAAGGGGTTTAGAAATGGACATTAGAAGGAAGGGCCCAAGTGGTACAAAAATCCACAAGCACTTTGGGTTATCCTGCACTATGATGAAATGAAATTCAATTACTAATTTTATATATAACAAGATTGAAAACTTTAGGTTTTCTATTGAAATTGTGTTGACACTGCAGGTGTGTTGTGAGTATAGCATGGCTAATTTTAGTACTGGAGATCAAAGAAGAAAACCAAAGGGTGACAAGTTGTTCTCTTTTTCTTTTTCTTTTGGCTTCCTCAAGGGTCCCCCTTTTCTGTGAATGTTTCTATTTATAACACCGTATCCAATCATCTATTGATTATCCAATCATCTTTTATTTATTTGTAGTCTTTGTCATTGGAAGTTTCCTAATCTACAAATCTTAAGCTGATAGGATATTGAAATTGCCCTTGCCAATTATTTTAAGGGATGCCAAGTTCTCTATGTGTGTGTGCGTCCTTTTTTTTTTGGCAAGGTATTCTAAAGTTTGACTATTCATCTCATAAAAGCATAAAATAGAGATATGATTGTGGATTGCAAATTCTGCTTGGGAGAGACGTTATGAACTTGATAAGCATTCTCTTTCATCTCTTCTTTGGCTTCTAACCTCTTCGCTAAGTGCCATTAGAGTGCTTTACTGATAGTTTGACCCTAAGAAATAGAATGCTTGCATCTTATGGTTCAATGACTTTTGTAATATCTTTATCTTATTTTGAATATGAATTTCATCCTCCTCTCTGAATATGATTTGATGCATAATAGGTTTGACCATGCACCATAAATTATCTTATTTTTGTTTATGTTTAAAGGTGTGATTGTTGCCCTTTTCTTTCTTCTTTTTCCCCCCTTTCTTTTGACTAACAGGCAATCAATGGAAGAATGCATCTTGACACACCTGATGCCTCGTTCCCAGGTTCTTCTGAAACCTACTGCTAATTCTGTTGTATGAGTTGAAGGTTGAAACTTAGTTCTAAATCGCTTCTTTCTGTTTCTTTTAATATTTCTGCAGACAGACATTTTTGTACAAGTTCTTGAAGTAGATGGAGGTAAGCTGAAAAACTGATTGAGAAATGGTGCCTAGTGTGCACAGCTAGTAGTTATTATTTCAGTCATATAGATAGACTAGATTCCATTCCATGTCACTTCCCCTGTTTCCTTCTTTCCATCAAACCACAGTTTAGTATAAACTTCTTAATATTAATGGAAAACTTGTTCTGTTCTATAGCTTTTGAGGCAAAAAGGTAGTCTTCTTAAATGAAAAGCTTCTACCCCATTTTTGCATTAATTTATTTCAAGAACAAGATCTGCATGCATAAATGCTACAACATTGGCCCTTGCAGATGCTGGCATTCTTATGCATGATCTTGTAGCTTCCTGCAGTGCTGGATACCTTGATAGCCATCATCTCCTTGGTGATTCCATGACTTCCCATTTTCTCACTCAATCTCTATAAGCTTTTTGACAAATCATCCAAATTTTAAAATCCCAGATTTTGTATAAAAGCTTATAATCAGAGAAGCTTTTTTTTTTTTTTTTTTTTTTGGAATGTCAGACCTGAATTATGCAGAAGATAGTGCTGGAGGCCTTGATGTCACTGTAGCAATTTTACCTAAATTGGACAAAGTGGCTCTTCTAGGTTTTTGTCTATCCTCTAATGTTTATTCATGATTGAAATTTCTTTACTTTCCTACTTTTCTAACTTATGCATATGGCTTTTAAGCCTAGGAATGAGAACAATGCAATTTCTAAGATTTTTGTTTTTTGGTTTGCAGCCATGCAAACCACTGGTTGAATATAAACATAAACCCTTCTCTTTCCTCCCTCCTCTGTCTCTCTCTCTCTCTTATACACACAAACACATGCTACATGCCCTTTGTTTCTTTTCTTGAGTGATGTGGTGTAGTCCTTATCGTAGGAGGTAAAATTATATTGTTGCATAGTTATTTGCCATGTGACAATAAATAAACCAATTATCAAGTTAATCATATTAACTGGCACATTGCTACTCCTTGTAGTATATGTCCATTTTCCAAGGCAATAATGTAAAAATCATTTCATATCATACTAATTATCTATATGGTTGCTTGACTTTATGGGTTTGTATTTGGCTCTTAAGCCCCAAAAGCCTGGAGGTTAGGATATTCAACTTCTCAGCTTCCAGGCTTGTTTTGCGATCAAATTGCTTTCGGGAAGTAAGAACATCTTAATCTGATCTGCTTAGGCCTTGTTTGCTAATATTTATGTTTTCTGCTTATATTTTCCAAATGTTGTAAGCGAAAAATAAAAATATAGTTAATAAACTATTTACAACTTTAAAAACATTTGGAACCTTTTGCCAAAGTTTACAGAATTCATGAAAACATGATATTTGTTTATATTTATCTGTAAAACATTTTCTCTCCCATTCTTGTCATCCTGAACACTTGCTTATTGGCTCTATGGTTGGCTTGTAGGTAGCCCTATTCACGGTTCAAGTTCGAACCGTGAACCGACCCGGCCCGAATCGGGAAAAAATCGGACCGGATTGCCAATATCCGATCCGGTCCGGTTTTGAACTGTGAAGGTTCGTGGTCCGGTTAAGGTTTACATTTTTTTGAACCTGAACCAGAACCGGATCGGAACCGTGAAGGAACTGGTGAACCGGAACAAGGAATGAACCAGAAATGAACCGTAACCGGAACCGTGAAACGTGAACTGGAATAGGTAATGAACCATGAACCGTGAACTGGAACCGTGATGAATCGTAAAATATTTAGCATTTTAAAAGTTTAATTTTTATTATTTAATTTTTTTTTTATTTTTTCATTTAAAGTTAAAATGAAATACATTATACACAGGGGTGTGCAAAATCAAACCAATTAACCAAACTAATTTTTAAAATTTGGTTTGGTTTTTTTGAATTTAGTTTGGTTAGGTTTGGATTAAAAAAATAATTCAAAATTATGGTTTGTTTAGTTTAAAAACCAAACTAAACCATTATAAACCAAACACCAAAATTTTAAAAATATTTCTGTTTCATAAAAATACACACACACACACACGTACATATATTTATATGAACATATATGTGTGTGTACACAAACACACATACATACATACATACATACTTATATATACACACACATGTATAAATTTTATCCACTCGTATAAATATAAATATATATACACACACACATGCACACGCATGCACGCACACACATGTAAATATATATATGTATGTATGTACGTATATATATATATATATAAATAGGTAAATATATGTATTTACGTATTTATGCATATACACACACACAAATACATACATATTTCTATATTTTTATGAATAATATATATATGTTTATATATATACATATACACAAATATATATGTTACGTGTCTATATATATATATATATACACAAATATGTACATATATATACATACGCATACTGAAATTTTAAATTTAGTTTGATTTGATTTATAATTAAATTAGATTGATTTCTTTCTAAATTAAAATCAAAAAATCAAAAAACCAAACCCAATTATTAAAAATCAAACCAATATTATGGTTTATATATACCTATATATATGTGTACGTATACACGCATACATATATATATTTTTGTTTATATGAGTATACACACACACACACACACACACACACATATACATGCATATATATACATATTTGATAATAAAAAATTAAATAAATAATTTATTTTAAAGTATTAAAACAAAAAAATCAAAAAACCAAACCAAATTATCAAAAATCAAACCAAAATTATAGTTTGCACACCCCTAATTGTATGTAATAAAATGTTAGAAGAGTCATGAGTTCTATCCATTAGTCAATAAATTAAAATAGTTAATTTATATATATATATAAAAGGAAAATTTATTTTCCAATGTTTAATAGTTTAAATAAATTAGAAAATAGATTATTTAAAAAATTCAAAAGATTTATAAGTTAATAAATAATTTTTTTGGTAAAATCAAATTGGAACCGAACTAAATCACGAATGAACCAGAATCGAACCGAACTGGGAGCCGAACCGTGAACGAACCAGGAAATGAACCGTGAACCGAACTGGGAAACGAACCATTAATGAACTGTGAACGAACTGGAATTGGAATCGTGAACCGGCTTGGCCTGGAACCGTGAACCAGCCTGAACCGGAATCAAAACCGGAATCGTGACGAACTGGAACCGTGAACCAGCCCGGAACCAGCATGAATCGTAACCGGAACCTAATTGGCCTTCAAAGTTCCAGTCTCGGTTCATATTTTTCTGGGATCGGAACCGGTGGTCTAGTTTCAGTCCAAGCTGGTTTAAGGTTCGTCAACAGGGCTACTTGTAGGTATTATTAGAAAACACCAAGCAACTTTAGTATCACAGGGGCGTATAAGGTAAGAACTTGAGCCTTTTTGGTTTTTTCAAGTAGATGAATGAGATGGATAATTTTGTTTGAATTGGTTTCTGTTTTCTATGTTATATACTCACTGTTCGTATTTTGAGTTTGCTTGTGATTTCAAAGAGACAATACTAAAAACCTATCATAAATTCAATGTTTCATCTTCCAATCATATGTAGTTTTTGTAAATTATAGAATCAACATTTTATTATTCTTTGCAACTAGGCCTATTTTTTTGAAATTGTTCCAGAAAGAGTTAGAGAAAAAATTGTGCCAAATAATTTTTCTATATAGGTTTTCTGCTTTCACATTTTGAAAGCATGAATTTCTCTTTTAGTTAATTTTGACATCTTATCTGTAAGGCCTATATTGGTATGGTTTCAATGCTCAGTCCTCTTCCACTTTCTACCAGAGCTTTTTACTGAAGTAGAACATTGTTGTGGAGGAAGAGGGCTGAGAACTTGAGCAAGCAACCGTGGCTGTACTTTGATTCTTCGTCACGACCAAACATAAATTCTTAGTTATGGCTAATTTTAGTTATATGTAAACATTACTATTTGGTCTTTTGTAGATGCTGATGTTTTTGTAAGAATTTGACTTCATCTTATGTAAACATTTGACTTGATCTTTTGTAAAAGTTTAATTTTTGGTTTAAATGTACTTGATTTTATTTGTTATATAAAATTTGAGTAATTTAGTTAGGGATTAATTGTATTGCATCTTGATTTAAATAGAAAAATACAAAATATTAAAATCATATTCTATTGCCAGGTTGAAAATTGTGGTTAGGGAATGTTCCTAGCTAAAAAATAGTATAATCGTAGCTAAAAGGTAGCATATTTGCATGTTAGGTAGAAAAATGGCTAGGGACATAACAAGGGAATGACCCTAGTTATTTTTAACTAGAGATTTAGCTAGAGTATTCCCTAGCTAAATTGGCTAGGGATTTAACTAGAGATATCCCTTGCTAAATTTAGCTATGACCCTCATCTTTAGCTAAATTCGTGGCTAAATTTAGCTACGGATGATGAATATCCCTAGTTTAAATTTAACTAGGCCTATTTTAGTTACGGAATTTTGTTATGAATGTTTTTTCTTAGCTAAATTCAGTTTAGTTAGAGATTTTTTCAATTTAATTACAGATTTGTCCCCAGCTAAATGATAATTTTCTTGTAGTGTATGTTTAGGCAAGTTATGAAGAATGAGGATGGTATGGAACTTAAAAGTGAGGTTCAAAAATATTTACCAAAGAAAGTTATATACCAGTTGAAAATGATGAATTTGATGTAATAAGATGGTGGAAAGAAAATTCTAACAAATATAAATTATTAAAAATGATAGCCCATAATGTTCTTGTTATTCCAATTTTTATAGTAGCCTCAGAGTCAACCTCTAGTACAGTGGTAGAATAAGTGATCTTTTTAAAAGTTCTCTCACTCCTACAATCGTAGAGACTCTTATTTTGTGCCTATGATTGGTTGTGTGCATTCATTATTGATTTAAAGATACAGAATTCGTGGAGCTAGAAAAGTAAGAAAAAAATTGAATTAGGTACTGTCATAAATTTAAATACATTTTTATATTTTTTTAATTAAATATAAACTAATTGAACTCACCAATGTTTGCATTTTTTGTTCTTTTAGATGTTTTGCTGTCCAAATTAACTGTTATGGGGACACATGACTTGCTAATTAACAGCTCCAAGAAAACACCATTTGCTTTCATGATATTCATGGGAATCAATACATTTATAAACTTCCTTAAGTCCTTCCTTTTTTACCCACACAACACAAAATCATTAACTTATTATGCCATGAAGGCTTATTATATGCTAGACAAAGCAAAAGATAGAAATCAAGTACACTCTTTGCTTTACTTTTCTCATGAGAGTAAAGCATAAACTAAGGAAGGGTTACCTTTTAACCGCTGGTTTCATTGGTGATTAACTTCCTGTACCAGGTGATTGATTTTTTAGGATAATGCTTGTAATTGTCTAGGTAGTCGACGTAACATAGGCCGAATCGAATAGAATAATTTGAATTCATTTCCATGCCATCTACAATAGACCATACGAAGTACCCTTTGACGTTAACGCCGTCGCTGCACAAATAAAGCATTGAGAAGATTTTAGGAACTATTTGTGAAAATTAAGAACTAAGTAATGAAACTTTAAATTAGACTCGCTTTTAATTGATTTTTTAATTTAAATCGTTGAGTATTGAGTTTTTTTTAATTGCATTGTTTGGTTACACAAATAAGACATTTATTAGAGAATCCGAGTCCAGATATAGAGATGTTCTGGCCAAACCTGATGGCATTTTTGACGTAGTAAAGATGCTCTTGTATGACCATGATTCGCTTATCATCTTGTAGTGCTGTCTCAATCGGGATCGAGTCATTTCTTTTATCAGGATATCCTGTTTTCAGTTTGTGGTAAAGAAATGAAAGTTAAGTTGCGTTTGGAAACAACCTTTTTGTTTATCTTTAAAGAAATGGAGAAACAAAAAAGGAAAATGTTTTTTTTTCTTTTACTCTTAAATGTGGATAGGAGAAATTATAATTTTTTAACATTGCTAAAAATGTTGACAAGTGCCAACTTTTTGAAACTTATAAATAGCAGAATTTTGTAATTTAAAAAAAAAAAACGTTGCCAAACAAGCTTAGCTAACCGTTTTCAGTAATGAAGATCTTGGGATTTTTATATGCAAGCTTCATATGTTGCAGAACTTTCAACAATCCAGCTGGGTAAACATAAATCTGGTCGAAGCCTCCAGCCTAGGAAGACATTCAAACGTCAGAAGATTATATGCTATAAACTTTATATACATTTTACTGAATTTAATTTTTCCTTTTTTTTTCCTTCGCAATGACAAAACATGAAAGTGAGTGTTCATTACCTGCTCACCAATAGGCACTCCATTTTTCTCAGCTGAACAGAGGAAACACGGGTATTGTGTAAGTTAAAATCTTAAATGTAAACTACAAGGTATCATATATTGATGAAATTAGGTTGCGTTTGGATGAAATTTACTAAAAAATATATTTTTGAAAGTAAAATTTTTAGAAATAATTTTTCAGAATTTATTTATGCTAGTTACAAAATAATAAAAATTTTGATTTTTAAACAACACTTTTTAAAAAAATTGTTTGAGCATTTTAGAATGTTTAAAAAAGTACTTTTTAATATTTTTTATTTAAAAAAAAAACTTAACAAATGGACCATAAGATGTCAAAAACATCTCTATATATACTAAAAATCTTAAGAGATTCAATCCATTCACTTTTTATATTTTAGTCTAGAGAGGTACAAAAGACACTTGCCAAGTTCATGTGGGTTTGTTTTTTCCGACTTTTTTTTGTTTCCCATTCTCAAATTTGATTTTCTATGTTTTACTAAAACAGAAAACACTGAAATTTTCTAAATTTTTATTATTATAATATCAATTTTGTTTTATGTATCAATAGTGGTCTTGAAATGTTTAAAAAAATGGACATATTTTGTAAAAGTTTTCCTAAAAGTAAAAGAAAACTTTTTGTTTGCAAAAATAGAAAACTATTTTCAGAATAAAACTATTTTTATTAGGTTCAATTGTGTGCATGCTTTGTCTACACTTACTTTGTTGTGGAAAAATGGGATATCAAAGATTAAATTAAAAAAATGAAGTAATTAATTATTATTTTAATTAGAAAAAAAGATAAACATGATTTATACATACTTAGCATCGTAAGTTGCTGATCATTTGAATAGGAGGGGCGAGGTAGATTCATTGCCGGTTAGCTTTGTAGCCTGGACGTATCTGGAAGTGTAGTAGTTGACGCCCACAAAGTCATAGGACCCGTTCACCATTTTTTGTTCCTCCTTTGTAAAGTTAGGAAGCCTTTCCCCCACATTAAGCTTCATGGAGGGAGGGTAGTCCCCGTGTACCAAAGGGTCCAAAAACCTTTCCAAAGAAGAAGACCAACAAAAAATTAATTAATTAATTACTTAATAATTCATTAGTGATGGTCATTTCGATCTTCCTTTGTTAATTACCAAAAAAAAAAAAGTTTATGTAAAAATAATTATACTATTGAACCTGTCTAAATTATACGGTTTGAATAAAAATATTCACAAAAATAATTTTAAATTAATCAAGTATTTCAAAAGAAAATTGTAACATCAACCAAATATGAAAATTTTAAGGGTTGAATTTATTTAGGGTTAGACAGAGTGGTTGTGGATTACCATCCAACCAAGAAGTCCCATGCCCTGTGCGATGCATTTATATCTGCAGTCGAATTGTCATCAAGGGGCAGAAACCACTGGGTACTTAGAGACATACCTAGTTGTCCCTTTTGAGTTGCCTGAAACCAAAGAATCAAATATACAAATGCAGTCAGATAACAAATTAATATATAATTAGGAACATCTTATAAGAAGAATTTGCTAAGTGTTTCCCAATTTTTGATGTCTCATTCATTTTATTTTCTCAAAATAGAAGACAATTTTTGACTCTTTTAAAATTAGAAAGAATTAGTTTATCATATTTTTCATTTGACTTCTATACACACAAATCAATAATCAGAAGTTCAAAATATTTACATGTTTGGCTTTGTTTTTTAAAATAAAAAACCCATTTGATAGGTTGGTTTCAAAAACTATTTTTAAAATTTTTACTTGAAAATAAAAATTTTATAGAAATAGTAGAAATTTAAAAATTTTCTGTGTTTATTGGTTTTTAATAAGACAAAAGGATGACCCTAATAAGAAGAGAAGTTCATATGAATTTTTATAAATAATTTTTATATTCATATGAACTTCTTTTTAAAAAAAAAAATCTAAAGGAGGATTAACTCTAACAAATTTTTTCAATTTATAGCTTTAATATACATATATTCAAACCTGGTAAGTTTCTCTGTAGACTTTAACAGCACTAGCATGAGCTAGAATCAAGTGATGGGCAACTATGTAGGGGAATGTTGCTGCATCAACTGAGATTGACAAGTTCATCATGTACCCATATGCCGCAAAAACTTCAGGCTCATTCAGAGTTATCCAGTGCTGCACCCTATCTCCAAATGTCTTGAAGCACAGATCAGCGTAGGCTGTGTAGTCCTTCCTAATCAATTCATTTACATTTCAATTAATTAGACAAAAAATAATTATATATTTTAAGCTTGTTGAAAAAATAATGAAAATAAATGAAAACTTCTTACACAAAACTTGAATTCAGCATGCCATTATATGCTGTTTGCAACGCCACGGGAAGGTCGAAGTGGAACAATGTTACATATGGCTTGATCCCTGCCAACCCAAAATATGAATTATCTTACCATATTAGTTCACTAATTAATGCAACACAGATCACAATTAAAATAACCTAATTTTTATTTTTTAAAAATAAATTGAATTGGAAAATATTTTAAAAACTGATTTATTAAATACAAACCCAAATTTTATACCAACTGAATTAATATATAAAAAAAATAGAACTTGTAAATTACCATTAGCAACCAGCTCGTTGATCAAATTGTTGTAGAAATCGATCCCCGCCTGGTTGACACCACCACTCAATGTTCCGTCTACAAAGCAGAAATATAAAAGACTCTATTAGTCAAATTGTAAATATTTTTCCAATTTACCCCTTTTTTATCCAAACAATTTACCATTAAGAACAAACAATATTCGTTCAATTCTTTTATCCATTTGAAGCAATGGTAAAAAAGCTGGAAACTGTTAGTGATGGTTATGGCATATCTGCTCACCCGCGTCGCACTATGTACATGATTTATTTACTTTCAAAACTAAATTGAGTTAAAATTATTATATTTTAAAATAATTTTAAAATATACGTATTAAAAAAAGACTAAAAATTAGATAATAGAACTAGTTTATTTCTTACCTTATTTATTGGTAAAAAATTATTTATATTTAATGTGTAATAATTTTTGAGTTTAGTATCTAATTTATGATTATTATAATGTAAATTTTAATAATATTAGAACCTTGAATATTTGAATATGTAAATTAAATATTAACTTTTAATAAGAATATATATTTTTTTAATAAATGTGATATAGAGTTGTAAACGAATCGGTTTTAGATTATATCAACATACTCGGATTCAAAATCCTATAAGATCTATACCTGTTAAAGTATATCTAAATGTGACAGATAATTTGAAATTTGATCTGAATAAAAAATAATACTTTTATAGTTAAGTCCCTCAAATTTATTTTATTAACATATTATTTCCTAATTTTTTTGATTTTCTCAATTTAATCTATAAAATTTTAAATTTATTAATATTACATTTATAAAATTATTAATTAATAAAAAATATTATTAAAATTTGGATTCGAATCCTTAACTAATTAGATTATTTAATTTTTATATTCGATTAACTTATTTTAAATTATAAATATTTGTAATTTCAAATCTAATCTATTAAATATTTTAATTAGTTTTAAATTTTTAAAATTTATATCAAATTAAGGTAAAATTTAAATTAAAATATAATTCATTAATAATCGTGCATTAAATGATGAATTAAAGGAGAAGAGGGATGGGCCAGCGGTATGGACTTGGAAGTAGTCGGGGCCAAGCAATGGAGAATCTGTAGCCGTTGGCTTTAAATTTCTTCAAGCATTCCACGTCATCCTGTGAATTAAGAACTGGTTTAATTGATCAAAATAAAAATTCAAAAGACTTTTTGACGGTTGTGATCAAACGCATTCATACTAACCTTGTACATGAAGTAGGATCGAACCGCCGGTTCACCTTCCAAGAAGAAATCCCAGGTTCCCGGTCCTCTCCCTCCCTCGTTTGGATAACTTTCGGTCTGTATATACAAGATTAGTTCTAACATATTATTTTTAGTTTATAAGTGACTAAATAATCCAAACCCCGAAAATCTATTGGAAAAGTATTTAGACCTTTTACCTTTTTTAAAAGAATTTTAAATTTAGTAAAATAAAATTATAAAAAAAAATTCTGGTATGTAATTCCAAAACTCCAATTAGCAGACTAGACTTTTAAATAAAGAGATCAAATTAGAAAAACAGCTAAAGAGCAGCAGCAGAAAAATAACTGAACAATTTTTTGACAGCAAATGCTGCCTGCTTTCTTTAAAAATCTGTCAGAAAAGTTCACAACCATGATCTCCCATGGACACAAAAACATGTGGAGAAAGTGCGTGTGTGAGAGAGAGACTATATTTTAACAAATTATATTCCTTAAAAATGAAAACCAATAAAGTATTATATTTCAGACTCTTGAACTTTAACTGTTATTGTCAAAATACAACACGGTTGCTCGTTAAGTGAAAGTCAAACCCTTAGAGGAGTAGAATTCAAACACAGACAGAAAACACGGAGTAAGAATAATGATCCAAGACAATAGAAGCAACTGCTCCTGTTGCAAGACTGCGATATCTGCTAGATAAATCTTCAATGCATAGAAGATGCAAGGGAATTGGGAAGGATTGTTGGAAGGAGAAAATCGCAAAGTGGTTCTTCTGAGTTAAAATTTTTCCAGTTTTCGACGGACAATATCTATTAGAAATCATTTCACGCTCTCTTCCTGCACTTTTCTGACGTATTTACTAATGGAAATCCAAAATTCATGGGAACAGAGTTTTCTAACAGACTTTTTGTTGAAATTTCGCTAGAATTACGTTTGTTGGAATTTTTCATCAGAAACTTCAAATTTTCTAGTGCAGAAAAAAAATACATTTGGAACGTGTCAATTTTTTTAAAGAATTTTAAGTCTACTAAAATAAAATCATTTAAAAAGTTCACGTATGTAAATTCGAAAACTCCAATTTCCAGATTAGACATTCAAATGAGGAGATCAAATTAGAAAAATACCTGAAGAGCAGAACTAGATGCCCCAAACTGAAAATCAGCTGGAAAGTCACTTCTCACCACTTCAGAGGCCTCCAAATCTGTTGTGTTGATGGCCACCGACAGAGAGAGGGAAAGTAGGAGTGAGAGAAATAAAGCGAGGCGTTTCCATGAAAGACCCATTTTGCGTCCAACGGAGGACTCCCTTCCAACTGATGCCATGTTCATAAAATGTCGTATTATTTATAATGGGAGCAATTTGGGAGAAAATTTTCCTCATTCGATAAAGACAGACAGCAAAACGTTGATAGCGCGTGGACAACGCGGCAGGAAACAAGCTACCAGGATTAGTTTGGGTGGACACATGTTTAGTGCGTTTGCTTTTCGAAAATATTTTCTATTTTTACTTTTTATTTTCATTTTCCAGAACCAATTTTTATTTTTTGATTTTTTAATTTTAGAAAATATATTTAGTTTAATTTACTATTTTCTATTTTTTAAAAATAAAAATAATAAAGCTTGTTTAATTTCTCTATTTTAGTGAATTAAAGATGAGATTTCAATTGAATGAAATGAATGTTTTAGAATTTTTACTAAGTGAAAAAATCACGCTACAAGATCACACTGCAATCCTACTTACATAATCCCTAACAATATCTTATATTTTCTTGGTGGAACATGCACATAAGATATATATCTAAAATAGAAAGTGAAACGAAAGACACAAGTTGCACCGCATAAAAAGATTAAAATAATAGAAAAATGCACATAACATATATATCAAAACTTTACTGAGAACAATCATAGTCAACGTGATCTAAATAAAAAAAATTTAAGAACAAGAAAAAACAATAGACGACTTTGAAGTACCCTGTGCATGTAAACACATTAGTTTTTATGCACCTCATGAATTTAGTGTAGTGAAAGAGAAGAGAAGAAGCTTCACGGTGATTAGGCAGGGGGATAAATGACAAGGGAAGGGAGTGAAAACGCTAAAATTAATTTATTTACAAACTTGTCACCATGTTTTCAGTTTTGTAAAAAAAGGCTAAAAATAACTTTTTAATTGTTTTCAATTTTAGCCCATTTTTAGGAAATATTTCCTAGAAATGAAAAATAAAAAATAGATACCAAACGCATTTTCAGGATTGTCTTTTAAATAAAAACTATTAACACGCAAACCAAACACATCTTTGTATTCTACTTTTCATTTTTTGAAATTTAGTCGAAGATGTTTCCAAGTCCAAAAAATTTTTAATTTTATTAGCAATAATGTGCATGATAATGAATTTCATAATTGCTATTGGGGGTTTTTATACATTATATTTGAAAGACAAGACTAATTTGAAGGAATCATTGACAAAACTTTTACAAAATATTTTCTTAATTGATATAGGGGCATTCATTCAAAATCTTACTTATATATGCCTCACACCTACTTTATAGATGAAGATTGAAACTACAAAAAAGAATAATTAATTTTTGTCAACTTTATAACCATAAAGGGGGAAAAAATAGGGACCGACGAATGTCTATATGAATGAAAAATAGAAAATGTAATTTCTTTAACAGTGGATGATGCTAGTTTCAATGATTTAACTATTGCCTTTTTTTAAAGAATTAACACAAGAAAAAAGAATAGTTTAGATATAAATTATATTTGCTTCATATATTGTGCTCACATAATTTAATTATTAACGATTGGTTAAAGGATTTTGATGAATCCATTTTCTGCATTTTTATTGTTGTAAGGTATGCAAGGCCTTTTCTTTCAAAATTAATGATATTTAAGAATCGTGCTAAGTAAGGGAAGCTATCTATACTAGCGGATTTGTGTCCCTTGTGTCCCACATAGTGGAATGCCACCTATTTAATATCAGAATCAGTTTCAAAGTTGCATAGAACCACTTAAGAAGGAAAATTGAGATAAATCTCATATTTTTATAAATTCTTAGATTTGTTCCATGAAATTACTTTGAGGCTATTTACATAACTTTTGCTGCTAGTAATGTGTTTTTTTTTTTTTTTTTTCCATGAGTTAGTTTTGTTTCAGTTTGAATTGTATAGATTATATGATAGGAACATAACTGTTTTTTTTAGTAACACAATCCATTCACTTTGTGTCTTTGTCTAGAGAGGTGAATACAAAAGACAATTGCCAAGTACAAGTGGGTTTGTGCATCTCGAATTTTGTTTTTCTATGTTGACTAAAGCAGAAAACACTGAAATTTTCTAAACTTTATTATTCTAATGAGAGTTTTGTTTTATATATCAATAGTGGTCTTAAAATATTTTAAAAAATGGACATATCTTGTAAAAGTTTTCCTGAGAACGGTAGAAGAAATCTTTTTGATTGTAAAAATAGGAAACTATTTTCAAAGAAAAATCCAAATCGGTTGAAGGTTTGGTCTGCAACTACTTTGTTATAACCTGTCATTGATTATGGAAAATGGGCATTCCAAAAGATTGAATTATAATTACAAGATGAGAATTCAAACCTTATCCACCTACTTTCTAATGGCAAGGTGCTAGTCATTGCCATAAAGTTGATGTGGAAGTCTACACATTCAACCGGTGTGTTGAGCACTGCTTGAGTGGGAACAGTACCTAGCATCAACCAAATATCTTTTAACCTATATGTACTTTGAAGTGTAGTAGTTGACACCCACAAATTCATAGGTCCCTTTCACCATATCCTGTTGCTCCTTGGTAAACATAGGAAGTTTGACCCCCCACATTAGGCTTAATGGAGAATGGGTGGTCCCCGTATACACCAAAGGGTCTAAAAAACTTTTAAAGAAAAGACCAACAAAAAAATTAATTAATTAATTAATTAATAATTTGTCAGTGATTTTTTTAATCTCTATTTATTAAGTCAAAAAATGAAAGATTGCAAAAACAGGATATCGAAATTATGGGTTGAACAAAAAATATTCAAAAAAATAAATTTAAATTTATGAAGCATTTCAAAAGAAAATTGTAACATCAAACAAACATGGAAATTTGGGGTTGAATTTATTTCGGGTTAGATTGAGTAATTACCGTCCAACCAAGAAGTCCCATGCTCTTCGTGATGCACGTTTGTTGGTTGCTGACACGGGAAGGGGCAAAAAAGCATTGGATACTTGCAAAAATACCTATTTCACCCCTTCTTGTTGTCTGAAATTAAAGAATCTAAATAAAATTATTGCCAACAAAATATAAAAGTTTAATCAGATAACAAATTAATATATAAGTAGGAACTTTTCTAAGAAGAGTTTGCTAAATGAGTGTGTTCCAATTGGTTTCTTATTTCTTTCATTTTCTTAAAAAAGGACAAATTCTGACTCTTTTCGTTTTTTTAAAAAAAGGAACTAATTTATCATTTTTTTCATTCAACTTATCCAAACACAATCAACAGTGAAAAGTTTGAAAACTTTATATATTTGGCTTTGTTTTTCTTTTTTTCAGAATTGTTTCTACAAGAATTTCCGAAATTTTCTTTTCAAGTTTCTTCTGTGACTATTTTTACTGAAAAATAAAAAGTACATAAAAGCAGTATAGAATTTTCAAAAATTTTCAGTGTCTTTTGGTTTTAAATAAAACAAAAATGATCCCAATAAAAACAAAAGTTTGACAAGCCATAGTGTGTGTCCATTGGTAAACTTCTCTATGGACTTCAGCAGCACTACCACGGGCAAAAATGATGTGGTGGGCACCCATTTAGGAGTAATTTGATGGATCATCTGGTATTGACAAGTTCATTTGAAACCCACGTTTCCCATAAACTTGAGGCTCATTCATGATTATCCCGTGCTGCACCCTTTCTCCATATGTCTTTTCATGCTATAGGGTCAAGCAATAATGCAGAAGAGTTCTCTCGTATTTGGTTCGAATCTTTAATTATTATTTCCATTATTCATTGTGACCATTCGCCTGTTTATTATGTGGGAGAGAAAATGTTGTAGTTTTCCACATTTCTCTACCACATTTCTCTACTTGTTGGGCATGTGATATTTTGAGATATTCTATTTCCAAATAGTTAGTCTTGACTAGAATGACACACTATCAAATAATTGAAAGTTTTAGAAATAAGCATAATTAAATTTTATAATTCTAGAAATTCTGCAAATATTCAACTTCAGTGATTCAGCTATTGCTTTTTTTAAGAAAATGATTTAACATTGAAAAATGATAATTTTAGATAAGAACCTATATTCACTTCAGCATATGTGCTCATGTAGTTAATTGTTAGTGATGAGTTACAGGATTTTCATAAATCCATTTTTTGCATTCATATATTATAGTGATGTTTTAAAGTTGATGATATTTGTTGTGCAGGAGAAGTAATCTATTAGTGGACTCTTGTCTCGTAGTATCCCTACCTGGTGGAATTTCACTTATTTAATACGCTAGAATCAGTTTTAAAATTTATGGGACTATTTGAAAAATTAGAATAAGAGGGTGGTCACTGCTTAAGATATATTATGGATGATGCAAAGAAGGCAGAGCCATCTAAGAAGGAAGATTGGGACAATATTCGTATTTTTATGAAATTTTTAACCTTTAATATCTAATCTAGTTACAAGTTAGATGAATATATTCCCTTTGTGTTAATGTATTTATGCAAGTTATGAAAGAAAAGGATGGTGTGGAACTTAAACTAAGGTTGAAAAAAAAATAGTAAAGAATAAACAAAATACTCTGTAGGTAACAATGGCATTCGTTTGCCTTTTCGTTAGAATACATCCTAGCAACGACTTCTATATTACCAAAAATCTCCTCCTGAATAATCTGTTGCCATTTCTTTTGGCAATGAAAGAATATATTCGTTACCAATACTATCTCAACAGTAACAACATATTTTGTTACAATTGAAAATCCTTAGCAACCAAAATTTACTCCTTATAAAAGAATGAAAAAAAAAAAAAAAACAAAATACAACACATTCTTTTGTTGCAATAAATCTTTTGTAATAACCAACATTATTTGGAGAAATAGATTCACTAAGGTAAACATGTCACAATAAGGAACTAGCTTTTTGTGACTCGAAATAGATTCACAAAGGTGAAAATGTCACAATAAGGAACTAGCTTTTTTTGACTTGAAGTATACTACGTTACCAAAAGTTAATGAGTTTTTCTATTTCCAGAGTTCCTTACAAAAAAAATAATGCTGCAAAATAAATATTACTTATAAATTACTAAGCTTTTAATATCAAAATTATCTTTTCATACAAATTTGATAAAATGACAAAAATTATTGTTACCAAAATGAATTTTGGGTAACAAATGTTTTTGTAATTTTACTTATTTGTAATGAGATAATAATTTTGCTATAACAAAAATAGAAGTTATATGCAACAATTTATTTTGTTCCTCTATATATCCATAATGAAACTGTAAATCATTAACCAGCAAGAGAAACAGTTAATTTCTTGACTAACTGAACCTCTAAACAGGTTAAATAAAACAAAAATAACACCTATAAGTTATCAAATAGAATGACACCTGTAAGCTAACCACTAATTGATCAATAATATATGACACCTGAATTTAATAACACTCGCTATGTCAAAAGCTGATAACTATTGTTAATACATAAGAATATAAGGGAATTTTAATATTTGCATATATTGGAAATAGAAACTTAACATAATGACCTGAGCTTCATCATACACGTGGAGCCATTTTATGTAAAGAAATGATGCACTTCTTAATTAACCTACTCCACTAATGTAAGAGCATGGATCATGCTCTAATTCACAACTCCGTTAACTGAGAGCACAAGCAAGTCATCATGGATTCCAATGGATTTACCACTTAATGACATGAGAGATTTGACTTGTGCTATGCAAGAACTGTTGTGATGAGAACATAAATGAACACATTCTTACCACCAGATTATAATTACTTGACAATTCAATAGTAGTGATGGTCATTTCGATCTCTATTAAAATTACAAAAAAAGGACTTACGTAAATATATTTATCAAAATTTATTAAGAAATTTCAAAAGAAAATTATAACATCGAAAAAATATGGAAATTTAGGGTCCGATAGAGTAGTTGTGAATTACCATCCAACTAAGAAGTCCCAAGCTCTTTCTAATGTATGCTTCTCTGGAGCCCAAAGTGGTGAGGGTAAAAACCATTAGGTACTTACAGACATAATTATTTCTCCATTTTGGGTTGCCTGAAACCAAACAATCCAAACAAAATTACTGCCAATAAAATATATAAGTTTAATCAGATAACAAACAAGTATATAACTATGGACATTTTCTATGTACAGTTTGCTAAATGAGTGTTTTCCAATTGATTTCTTACTTAGTTTATTTTCTCAAAACAGAAGTTAAATTTCTGAATCTTTTTAAAATTAAAAAGAATTAGTTTTATCATTTTTCATTCAATTCTATATGCACAAATCTACAGTTGAAAGTTCAAAAACTTTATATGTTTGACTTTGTTTTTAAAAATAAAAAAACCCCCTTGACGTGTTGTTTTAGAAACTTTTTCTGCAAGAAAATTCTCCTGTAACAATTTTTACTTGAAAATAAAAATTTTACATAAATAGTAAAATTTTAATATTTTTTCAGTTTTTCCAGTTTTTAATAAGACAAAAAATAACTGTAATAAATAGAAAAGTTTAACAAGTCATAGCTTTGATATGCATGTACTCAAACCTGATACGTATATCTATGGACTAGCATGGTCTAATATGATGTGATGGCCAACCATATAAGGGTATTTTGATGGATCATCTGGGATTGACAACTTCCTTTGATACCCATATGCCCCAAAAATTTGAGGCTCATTCATGGTTATCTAGTGCTACACCCTATCTCCAAATGTCTTGAAGCTCGGATCGGCAAAAGTTGTGTAGTCCTCCCTAATTAATTATTTTACATTTAAATCACTTAGGGAAAAAAATTGTAAAATCCCAAATTTTTGGGTTAATTAATGTAGATTAAAATATTGAAGGTGCAAGTGAAAGAATTGTGAAATTTGAGGGGCTGAACATAAAAATTAAAGTTGTCAAGGACCAATTTGCATGAGAACTGGAATCTAGGGACTTAATTACAAAATCCAGAAAATTTATATTGAAACCGTTTGTAACGGATGAATCTGCGGCAATTAATTATCAAAATTCAATTTATTCGAACATTTTTTGAATCAAAATCCTTTTATAATTGGGTGCGAGGGATAAGAAACTAGAACCCTCGACAAATTTTCTGAAACTCGATCTCTAAGCTATTCAATTTTTATAGATTTCTAGGTTGCTGTCTGTCTGCCATTGTTGGATGTCTCAAGCTTAATTCCATCCATTAGTCTACTAATAACCCGATTAAATCATCAAGCCACCTTCGTCCACCTCAGCCGACAAGAGCATCAGAGAAATTTTGAGGTAAGTTGTCTAATTCATTGTTTCATTTATTAGAAAATCAAAATCAGGAGTGTTGCAGAGATTCAGGTCAAAACTATGACCTAAATGGCTTATCCGAGTCATGCAGGACCCGGTTGTTATACCAGGTTGGGCCTTTGAGTTCTGGGGTAGGTTCTGGATTGTATGTTGGGTTGTGGGCTGGCCCAGCAAAGGCTAGGCCGAACTGTTTATGGTTTGGGTTGCAACTGGAGTTGGGTTATGTTATAGGGTTGGATCAGGATCCAGAGCTGGGATCCAAAACTAAATAAAAAGCAGTAAATTAATAAATAAAAGAAAAATAGTAGAAATAGAAATATGACTGGTTCATGGGTTTTTAGCCCGATTCTTGGCCAGTTCAAGGTATCATTGGAAAGGAAATTAAATACTCTACCCGATTCATGGCTCGTTTAAGTGTAAACTAGCTGGTTCAAGGTTAAAAATTTAAGAAAAAATTATGTAAACCACTGGTTTAACATATTTATGGCCGGTTCAGGGCAAATTCTAACCAGTTCAGTAGTTCTAAGACCAGTTCATTGACTGTTATGGCCGGTTCAGTGTATTTCAAGGCTGGTTCAATGGGTTTAAGGCCGGTTCAATGGATTTAAGTGTGGTTTTAGTGGGTTTTGTGATTGGTTCAGTGGGGTTCTTGGCCGATTCAATGGTTTTATCACCGGTTTAGCGGGTTTCATGTCCGGTTCAGTGTGTTTGAGGTTCGATTTAGTATTGTTTTGACTGGTTCATGGTTGGTTCAACCTTTTAATAACTGGTTCAAGTCAAGTTTGTTAGTCTCAAGGTTTCATATTTATTTTGATAATACCAAAATAAATTAAAATTATTATATATGTATTTATATAATGGACAATATGGACAAATTATAATATTAAATTTATTATTTAACTGCATACACTACATGTGCTAAATTGTAAAACTGTCAAATTAAACATGTGTGTAGTAAATTGATTATATCTTACTATAGAAAAGTAAAAAAGTAATAAAGTCAACTTTATATGAAACTATCCTCAAATATCTTTATTTTGATGTATAATTTATTTCATATACTCTTTTATATAAAAGCAGTTTATTATATCAATTTCTTATATTGTCCTCTAAAAATTCAATATTGAAATCTGCACAATATTAGTTTTAATTAGTAAAATATAATTTTTGATATAAATAAAATTTTAAATTAATTTTATTTATAAAATAGACGTGTTAAGCTTTAAATGCATATATTATTTGCACATTTTACATGTATAGGTTGATAGATATAATTTTTTAAAGTGGGTCATTCTGCCGAATCACTCTATCAGTAGACAAAATGAGTATACCCTAATATTTTTATCATATTTCAAAATATAAAAATCAAATTTGCGCGAATTTAATTTTGAATGAAAGTAGACGTTATAAGATTTTCAAAAATATATCATTTGTTATTTTTGAATACAAATTCAAATTTCTAGACAATTTTAAACTTGGTCAACAACTTTTGTCAAAAGCAATTTTACAGTCTTGCATGTTGTTGAAGGTTTAATCATTTCTCTCAAACGGTGCACGATAATTCAATGATTCTTTTTGTGTTTGAAAATAAACTCATTGAGGAGTATTCAAGAATGTTTTAAGATGTTTTGAACATTCAGAGCCATTTTATTTGAATTTTTGAAATGAGTAAATGTGCAGTTACTGTTGACAAATGATTTTGTTTCCCACAAAAGCCAACGTCTCTTTAGTGTTTTTTGTCTATAAAAGGAGCATAGATTGAAGAGAGAAGGACACAACAATAAACTCTCAAAGTCTCATCAATCTCTTTCTAAAATTCTTTATGCTATATTGTTTATTACTAGATCAAATAGTGCATAGAGCAATTATTTTATTCTTGAGAGTGTCTTTTTGAAGTGAGATTATTTTTGTATTTGAGTGGTAGCTAATCCTACTTAATAGGAATTGCTACATTTCTACTTTGTCTTCATTGTCATTTGTATTGGTGTTGAAAGTTTACCGAATCAAAAGTTTTGTAAGTAGGATTTCTTGCCTCCACCAAGTGCAAGGGACTTTGTTTGTATTCAGAATTTCTTGCCTCCATCAAATACAAGAGACTTAGTGGAACCTCGGCCGGTTGGAGCTCGAGAGAGTAGACGTAGACTTGAATGGCAAGTCGAACCACTATAAAAAAGTTTGCATCTCCTATCCCTACTCTCTTTACTTTACTTAAAATTATTTTATATTTATTATTGGGTGAATTGTATAAGTTTATTTGATTCAATATTTTTTATTATTACTTTTAATTTTTCAAACTCTTAGCTTCCGCGATGAAAACCCAATTCATCCCCCTCTTGGGTTGCCTTTTGGGACAACATGGTTTAGTACTTTAATGATTGGTTTAAAGGATAATTAGACAAATTTATTGTTTTATGAGCTCGGTTCAAGGAATTCATACTTAGGATGTGAATTATGTGATCGGTTTGAGACTTCAAGAATTCCCGATACGCATTGAACACAAAAACCTAACAGAATAGTAAGGTTTTGATGAAAATTTGAATTTAAGTTAATAATGAGACGAATTATATTCTAAATTAAGAATTTTGATTATTTCTAGATTGAGTGATCAAAGTCAAAACGCTGAAACTCGGGTTTCGTGACTCTCCAATGTCTGTGAGTAGTAATGTACATTTATATGATTTGTTATTTTCTGTAACTGCTAAATGTTAAGTTTTATACATACTATTTTGTAAATTTAGATATTTCGAAACTGGAATTTAACTTTGCCATAAAAGTTTACAAGGGACGTATATGTCATTTTCTGATTTGTTGGAAAAACTTCTGAATTACTGATTTCGATCTCTGTTATATGTTTGAGACACTAAAATTGATAACTTACTCTATTAAATTATGAAAAAATGGTTTTAAGATTGTAACCCCAATCTAGCAGGGGTGGTGTTAGATGACTACATGGATCTGACATGATAAGTCTGTTTAAAATAAGTGGGGATGGTGGTAAGCAGGAATAGTGGTTGTATTCCTGCCTACGAGTCCCACCCGTGATTCTCGCCTGTTACATGTGTATATGTGTATCTATCACATGCGGTTGCCATTCTATTTCTTTTTACTTCTGTTATATAAGTTACGGCAGACCGTGAGGTTACTGCCTTGCTTCTATCTTGTTTTCTGTTTCGAACGCCATAACTTGTATAAGTTGAAAAATCTATTTTATGATAACAAGCATCAGAAATATGTCCCTTGTCATGTAAATATGTTTTACTATTCACTGGGTCGTCAGACTCATCCTTTATTTTTGTAAACTCAGGTTTTGTGCACTCGACTGATTCTACTCCGTGAGAGTAGTCAGCCAATCCTGATTCCATGATCCCAGCCATCTGACTCCTGATTATAGCAATTAGTCCTTGTTTTTCTTTCTTGTGTATATTTTGTTTTAATTCGCGTAGTGATCACAAGCAGGGTTTGAGTTAAAGAATTTGCAAATGTTGATATTTGTATGAGATTTTCGAAAGTTTATATCAGAATTTGGAATATTGTACTAAATGAAGTTTTAATTGGTTCTGTTATAATTATGATCATTTGAGGCTTGTGCAGTTAGGATTATCCTAACCTTAGCGTCGGTCACAGATCCGACTCTCAAGTCGTGACAAAAATCTTTATTTGATTTAATGTTTTAATTTCTCCCCATATATGAGGAAATGCCAAAGCCTATTGAAAAAAACAATAGAAATAAATATATAGTTCTCACATGACGTTTGGACTCAACAAGCCATTACATTCTTTCTGAAATGCCACGGGAAGTTCAAAGTAGAAGAATGTTACGAGTGGCTTGATGCTTGCCAAGCCGAATATGAGCAACATTACCATTCCAATTTACTAAGTAATGCAAATACATAATTTTTAAAATAATCTAATTTTTATTTTTGAATAACTTGAATTGGAAATTATTTTAAAATTGAGTTATTTTAGTACAAATCCAAATTTTATTCTAGATGAATTAATATAACAAAAAATATAAGTTGTAAATAGAACGTGTGAAATTGTTGTTTTTGTCTAAAAATAATCCAAGCTTTTATATTTTAAAATTTTTAAACTTTTATAACTAAATATGTTATAAAAATTTGAGAGAAACTATGAGAATAAAAAATGTAGATTATGGTAAAGAGGAATAAGAATTTTTGAATTTTATATTTATTTGAAATTCTGCTAACATCTAGCTTTAGTGATTTAGCTATTGCCTTTTTGAAGAAAAGTTTTCACATTGACAAAAAGTGATATTTTAGATTAAAATTATGTTTAATTTAGGTGTTATGCTCACATACTTAATTGTTAATGATGGGTTAAAGGATTTTAATGAATCCATTTCTTGCATTCATATTGTAGTGAGGAATGTAAGGTACTCTCCTTCAAGATTATTGTAATTTAAGGATTATATGCTAAGTGAGAGAGCTATATATATAGTAGTGGAGTTGTGTCCCTCAATGTTACACCTTACCCTTACTGCTGAGCAACGCATGACATCGGGATAGTGACCAACATCTTCTTGTGACAAAAATCTAGCAGCATACCAACTAAAGTAACCCCTATCATGTCAATTCATAGTAATCTGTTTGGGTACCTATCATATAGATGTGTGTGTGTGTGTGCGCGCGCACGTATCACAACTCATGGCATACATTTGTGTCATTCTCAAGCCACAAAAAAACCATAGCACAATTAACCCATGTAGTAGCATGAGAAAAAATAGCATAGACATTGGTACAATCTCCACCAATAAACTAGAGTATAATTCTGTCCATATAACTAAATGATTTGCTAGGACTATTCTACAATGTAGTATGTCTGTACAAACTCTCCAACTCACTAAACAGAAAAGTAAAGCAAAGTCCTGCTGAAGGCCTGACCTCCTATGTAACAACCTAAATCTAAGAAAAAATATAAAAATAATATTAATAATAATAAGGTAAATGTGTGATTTGGGTTGAACTAGAAGTTAATTAAGGAAATTAAGGGGCATAATTGCTGAAAATAGAACAAGTGGGGGTTTATTTGAGATTTCTAGGGACTCAATTGAATGAAATAAAAGAATCGAAGTTTAATTAAGAATTCAGAAGGGCTTAGTTGATGAAATTAAAAGAATGAGATTAAATTAAAAGACTATAAGGGCTTAATTGAAAGAAATAAAAGAAGAGGGACCAAATTTCAAAGCATAGGAATGTTGGGGCAGAATGAGAGAAGCCAGGGGCTTGATCAAGAGGAAATAAACTTTGGGGAACTAATTTGAGAGGAACCCGGAAGTTTGAGTCAGACATTAACTTAAATTTTATGGACAATTCAAGCTTGTCATGTTCAATTAAGTGACTTATTGGGCATATATAAGGGTTTAAGGGCTTGATGAAGTAAAGCCCTCGATCAATTTCATGTTTCCCATTCAGATTTTGAAAATTTTGGTAGTTATTTGCTCAGTAATTTTTGTGAGGTTCGAACTTATTCTTGCTAGGAAAATCCACAGTGTTAGCTAGTTATTTCACCAATTAAATCTTCAAATCACCTTGTCAGCCTTGATTCTTTGATTTGCAGCCATAAATTGAAGTTAAAAAGCCGAGAAAAGCTTTAAATTTGGCTTGTTTTGCTTTTTAAAATAGATGGGTTGAGGATTGCAAGGCAATGGGTTGATTATCGAGTTTCCAAGTAAGGAAGATAGACTTGAATGGCATCTGGGTCTGTGCCAGTTCAACTGGGCTGGTTTGACTTAGATAAACCAGGTCTGAACAATGCAGTGACCATCCAGTTCAATTGATTTACCAATTCAGACTGGTCCAAGGGTTAAAAAGTTGGTTATAGGGTTTATCAAGCCGATTTAGAGTGAATTAAGGCCACTTTAAGCCAATTTAGAGGGAATTAAGGCCACTTCAGGCCAGTTCAAAGTGAATTAGGGCAAGGTTAAGTCGATTCAAAGTGGATTAGGGCCAGTTTAGGCTAGTTCAGAGGGGATTAGGGCCAGTTTAGGCCAATTTAGAGGGAATTAGGGCCAGTTCAGGCCAGTTTAGTATGGAATTGAGGCTGGTTGAAGGATAATTTAGCCCAATTCAGTCTAGTTTAAAGGTTTTTACATGAAAATGGCTTAAGTTAGATATAAATCGATTAAAGATTTAAGAAATATAAAGTTCCTATTATTCATGTGCATTACATGCATTTATTAACATGTTCCATAAGTTTAAACATGTGCATCTTATGAATTTATAGGAGAAGAATATAGGCAAAGTAGTGGTTCAGACAAGACGAGTCTGAGAAAGTTCAGTAAGAAACAGGTGATTGTAGGTTACACAGTGTTGTAATGTCTGACATGTTTTGTTTGACTTATGTTTTCATGATTTTACTACCCTTAGACATTATTAGTTATATACACCCAATCAGAGTTTTACATGACATAGCAAACCAAAAGGATAACAGTTGACATTAATGAATCTATTTTTCCTATATTTTTCTGTCATGGCTTTATTGATGCTAATTTACACCGATGATATAAAATAAATTACTATGATATTTTTGTTTTAGATTTTCATTAGTAAAAAATTTTCTAGAGATAATTTATGTATACTGCTATTATAACACTCTATGTTTCTACTAAGTTTAGATTGTATGTCATTCACTGATAGTGTATGTTCATATCGTATTTTATTTTGCAGATTTCAGGTAGATTATCCCGAGCACTACCACTTTCCTGCACCAACACTAGAGTCTTCACTACATAGTTGTCAAACGTTGGGCTAGTAGGATTCCTTTGTACCTATATTTTGTAAATTATGTAATTATGTATTGGTCATTTCATCAGGATGAGGGGTTATGTATTGGGATTGAAGTATAGTTGCAGTTATTATGATTTAGCTGCAATGTATATTTTATTTTGATCGCATACTTGGTGTGTGACTAGGAATATGCATATGGATACTGCATAAACAGATACATGACATGACTAGTTGATGCTAGCTATGCATAATATATACATACATATATATATATATAAATATATTACTATTATAGGTACCACAGGATTTTTACATAGGGTTACAATAGCTATCATGCTGCTAGACTTTTGGCTCGGTAGTGGATTGTTGCTACCCCACTGTCATGCCTCACAAAGGCAAGGGTGGGGTGTAACAAAAAACAACATTTTATCCTTCTAAGGTGTGGCTCTAATATGGCTATGTTGGCTAACTAAATTACTATGTCCACCAAGCTTTCCTTCACTTGTTAAATTTTAGCTTTATTATCCACTTGCTTATATTTCTTCTAGTTTTAAATTTTTCAGATTTGCCTTTCTATGGCCACCAATTCTTTAATTATTCTATACCATCCTCTAAGCCCTCAATTAATCCTAGGTTGTGATTAGCTTTAGGCACCCAAGTTGTTTGGCCAAAGCCCTAGCTTGCTGAAAATTTAGTTTTTCTCTCCCTTAATCTCATTTCCTTCTTGCTCTTGTCCATTTCTAACTCTTAAACTAACTCAAGCCTTCCCCTCCAATGGTAGCCAAACCTACCACTGTTTATAGCTCCCTTAACTCCAATAAAACCCTCACAAATCCCATAAAAATATTCTAATTTTCAAAGAAAGCAAGACCCAAAACTAGTTTCAATCAATTTACAAATTTAAATCTTCAACTTCCCTTCCTAGGGTTTCGACTCCCTCTTGATTTTAGCATGTTCACCAACTCTAAAGTTGGATCTAAGTGGATTTAATAGAAGGGAAATATAGTATTTGGCATAATTTCACAAGAAAATACAAAAGAAATGCATAAAAACATGAATTTTTGAAAGACTTTCTTACCTATTTCCTCTTTTTCTTCTTCCTTTCTTTTTTGTTTTCTTTCTTCCTTTTCTCTCTTCTTTCTCATGCCAAAAAACCAGGTGGGGGGGGGGGGGGGTTTGTACCACCCCCAGCTTAGTTTCCTTGGCCGACCAAACACCCCCTAAAAATTACAAGTTTGCCCCTTGTTATAAATTTGTCATTCCCTCCATGTCCCTTGCACCCAAATTTACCATATAATCCCTGGAAAATTTATAAAATCCCCTCCTTATGTAATATCCCCAATTAAAAAAAATTAGAATTTTTGACTTAGTATTAAGGGCTTAATTGTACAAACTAAAGAGTTTGGCATTTAATTATAATTCTAGAAGGGGTAATTGAGGAAATTATAAAGAGTGTGGATTAATTTGAGAAATTAGAACATTTAGGGTTCAAATCCAAACTGTCAAGGGTCAAATTGAAAGAAATAAAAAAGACAGGGTCAAAAGGTAGAGACGAGTAAGTACGGGGACCAAATCTAAATTAGCAAAAGGGTGAAATTGAAAGAAGATAAAGTTTGAAGGGTTAGATTGAGATAGAATAGGAAGTTTCAGTTCAACAATGGATCGAAATTGTAGTAGCCATACCGTTAATGATTGTAGTTATTTTGCAACTTGGATTTGTACATTTAGGTGCATCATGTGTCAAGGATTTGAGTAAGATTAGGAGAAGATTTGGCTCCAGTTTGGTCGACTAGTTTGTGAGCGGCCGAAACTAGATTTCTAGAATTTTTGAGTTGTTTGATCAACTATTTCTCGATTAAAGGCCATAGATCGATTCATTGAGATTGGTTCTACATTCTTTGGACATCAAATGATTAAGGTAAGTTCTGAAAGTTTGCAATTTTTAGTTTATTGCCTTCGAGCATAGAATTGTAGAATTGGGTTGGAAACCTAGATTTTTGGGTGAGGAAGATGGACCAGATAGTGTCCAGGTCCATGCTGTGTTGGTTTGGCTGAGTTAAATTGGCTCACTATGTCAACTCAGTTGTGCTAGGCTTGGGTGTGGGCTAGGTCAGTCTGTTGGGCTTGGCTTGGCTGGTTGGGTTGGGCCAGTGGGCTTGGGGCACCACAATTGGGTTAGCCCAAGGTGGTTAGGGTTAGGGTAAGTTCTAGGTGAGTCAACTTGGCCCAATGGCCAAAATCAATGAGTTGACTTAGCGAGTCAACTTAGTAGATTAATTCTAGAATGTGCAATCCCAGGATAGAACAGAATATAATTGGAATAGTATAATCAAGGTTAGGATAAGGTATCCAGGGCTGCTGATTTAAGACAGAACTGGTTCAGTGACCGATTCAAGGAAAAATTGGCCTATTCAGTGGGAACCTTGACCAATTCTGGGAAGGTTGTATTGGTTCACGACTCTAGAGATTTTGGTTCACCTGAAAACTAGTCAGTTTGGTGCTTTTAAGCTGGTTTAGTGTGCAAAATGCTTGGTTTAGCTTGGTTTTTTGGTTTTGAGGCCGGTTCAATCCGTTTTGGTATATTTGAGGCGATTCAGTTTGGTTTTAAGGTGTTCTTAGTAGATTCAAGCCAGTTTAAAAGAGTTTAAGGCCAATTCAAGCTGATTCAATGGTTTTGGAGACTAGTTAATCGCGGTTTAAGGGTTTTTAAGAAAAATGGATGTGTGTTCTTAAGTCGTGTGGGTTTTAGGTGGGTAATGAGCCTTAGGATGCATGTTAAGGTTTCAGAGTGGGCTTAGAGCCTTATTTTGGATAGCCGAGTCCTTTCTTATGTTGATTCTAATGTTGGTCTTAATTGTGTGCTATTATGGTTGTAGATATGACGGTGGAGGCGCATGTTGACCATTGAGTTATTTTTGGGTGACTCGAGTTTTGGCTCGATTTTATACTGTGAGTGATGATATATTTTCTATACATGTATTTTTTAACTGTGATTTATGGCATGGATTCTGTTTTTGATGCATAAACTGTATTTTGATATATACAAAATTTCTAAGATATGTATTAATGTGCTTTGAAATGATAGTGAACCTTTTTAAGATAACATGTTTGACATTGATATGTTGATACATAAACTATATGTGTTTATGGAAAAAATATTTTTGTTTTATATGTGGGGGGGGGGGGTAGTATTGTGTGGTGAGTTTGGGACGTTAGGGGTTTGCACTACAGGACGGTGATGTGTAGAGTCCAGTGGCGAGTATCGTGAGTCTGGTATAAGATTGTGACACCTCTAACATGATACGTTCTCTTGTGAGATGGATATGTGATGAGATTAGGATGTAAGGGGTTTGTACTGGAGAATGGTGATACGTAATGTTCAATTGTGAGTGCCCTGAGTTTGATATGAGACTGTGATACCTCAATTATGATATACTTTGTTATAAGATGGGATTGTTGGGTATAATTGTTGTCCCAAAAGGCAACCCAAGAGGGGGGTGAATTGGGTTTTCATCGCGGAAGCTAAGTGTGTAAAAACAATAAAAATATTGAATCAAATAAACTAATACAATTCACCCAATAATAAATATAAAACAATTTCAAGTAAAGTAAAGAGAGTAGGGAAAAGAGATGCAAACTCTTTTATAGTGGTTCGACTTGCTACCCAAGTCTACGTCCACTCCTCAAGCTCCAACTAGCCAAGGTTCCACTAAGTCTCTTGCACTTGACGGAGGCAAGAAATCCCGAATACAAACAAAGTCCCTTGCACTTGGCGGAGGCAAGAAATCCCGATTACAAAGCCTTTGATTCGGTGAGCTTCAAACACCAATAAAAATGAAGATGAAGTAGAAATGTAGCAATTCCTCTTAAGTAGGATTAGCTACCACTCATGTACAAAATGATCTCACTTCAAAGAGGTACTCTCATGAATAAAACAATTTTCTCTATGCACTCTTTGATCTAGTTATAAACAATATAGCACAAAGAATTAGAAAGAGATTGAAGAGGCTTTGAGAGCTTGTTGTTGTATCCTTCTCCCTTCAATCCATGCTCCTTTTATAGGCAAAAACACCAAGGAGACGTTGGCCTTTGTGGAAGACAAAATTATTTCTCAACAGTAACTGCATATTGGCTCGATTCAAAAATTCAAATAAAATGGCTCCGAGCGTTCAAAAAATCTTAAAATATTCTTGAATACTCCTCATTGAGTCTATTTTCAAATGTAAAAAGAATCATTTAATTATCGTGCACCGTTTGAGAGAAATCATCAAATCTTCAACGACATGCCAGATTGTAAAATTGCTTTTGTCAAAAGTTGTTGGCCAAGTTCAAAATTGTCTAGAAATTTGAATTTGTATTCAAAAATAACAAATTATATATATTTGAAACGCTTATAATGTCTACTTTCATTCAAATTTGGATTCGTGTGAATTTGACTTTTATATTTTGAGATATTGTAAAAATATTATAGTATACTCATTTTGTCTACTGACAGTGCAACTCAGCAGAATGGCCCACTTTGAAAACTTATATCTATCAAACTATAAGTGTAAAACATGCAAATAATATATGCATTTAAAGCTCAACACGTCTACTTTACAAATAAAATTAATTCAGAATTTTATTTATATTATAAATTATATTTTACTAATTAAAACAAATATCATGCAGATTTCAAGAATGACTTTTTCAGAAAATAATATGTAAGATTGATATAATAAACTGCTTTAATACAAAAGAATATATATGATGAATTATATATCAAAATAAAGATATTTGAGTGTAGTTTCATATAAAATTGACTTTATAATTTTTTGACTTTTCTATAGTAAGATATAATTAATTTACTACACACATGTCTAATTTGACAGCTTCACAATTTAGTACATGTAATGTATGTAGTTAAACAATAAACTTAATATTATAAATTGTCCATATTATTCATTATATAAATATACATAATAATTTTAATTTGTTTTGTCATTATCAAAATAAATATAAAACCTTGAGGCTAACAATAATGGTACTCCCACATATATAGTTTGATATATATGAACTACTCACCATGTAATTATATGTATATTTTGGTATGTGTTGCGACGCATATTCCAACATGATTAGAATATGTATCATTTGTTTTTCACTAAATTTCACAACTCACTCTTTTATATCTTTCCAGAATAGGTTTCCCTTTTACATCTCGGCTAGCGTGTTGGTGTCAGAGCTTGTTTCTTGCCAAACTGCTTGATATATGGGCATACTTCTGTATTATACCTAATTTGTGCTCTAGTAGTTCATTTTACTATTCTTAGACATGATCTTGATTTTGTCTATGTAGAGATTGATATATATATATATATATATATATGAGTGAGACTAATATTGTTTTACATGTTTGAGGGTGTGAAGTTTACTAGGATTGGTGAACCCTAATGGCAGTCACAGGCTTGTGTTTGGGGCATGACACCTTATCCTCCCAATTAAAAGCCTAATTTGGAGGCTAATTTAGATTTTAATTCCCTCTAAATTAAATTAATCATTCTCACCATTTCTAAGTTCCAAATCAGGTTTTTCCCTTAATTTTTTTCTTTCTTTTTCTTATTTTTATTTCATTTTTCTATTTTGTGCCTCTCTTAAAATCTCTTGAAACCTTTAAAGTCTTATTTTTTCTTTTAGGGTTGTGAACAAGAAAACAATAATTTTCCATTGAGTTTTAAATTAATTGTAATATACTATTAATGCAAATGCCATGCTCAATGATGAACAGATGCATGCATAAAATGCAATAAGGCTATTTCAAGTTCCGGATGTTATATTCAATATCTTCACTAGTTGAAATTGTAATCCTAAAATCGGTTTTAAAATTTCAGAGAGCATTTGAAAGATTAGAAGAAGATTGTGGTTACTATTTAACATATATATATATATATATATATTTGGATGATGTAAAGATGGAGGACCACTTAAAGAAGGAAGATTGGGTTAATGCTCATGTTTTTATGAAATTCTTGGGTATATTCTATGAGATTACTTAGAGATTGTAAAGATCAACTTTTGTTATTAATAATAACTTTTTCATGAGTCAACTTTATTTTGATCTGAATTGTGTGAATCATATGATATAAAAGATAGCTTTTAACATATATGTAATACTAAATGTGAGAGGAAATTTTGAAAAATACTGGAAAAATTTTGAAAACATCAATCAACTATTATTTATAGTTGTTGTGCGATACTAAATATGAGAGGAAAATTTGAAAACTACAAGAAAAATTTTGAAAGCATCGATAAGTTATTATTTATAGTTGTTGTGCTTGATCCTCGATATAAAACATAATTTTAACATAAAATTTTAAGAATACAAATAGTGATAATCAAGTTGCCACGTTGTCTAAAAAGGTAAAGATGTTTTGAGTAATTTATTTTAGCAAAAGAAGATGAAACATGGTGCAAAATATGGCCAAACAAGTGGGGAGAAATTTTGATATCTAACCAAATTACAAGTAAACCAGATGGCTTCTCTTCATATTAATATTTTGAGGCAAGTTATGAAGAATGAGGATGGTATGGAACTTAAAAGTGAGGTTCAAAAATATTTACCAAAGAAAGTTATATACCTATCAAAAATGATGAATTTGATGTATTAAGATGGCGGAAAGAAAATTCTAAAAAATATAAATTATTAAAAATGATAGCCCATAATGTTCTTGCTATTCCAATTTTATAGTAGCCTCAGAGTCAACCTTTAGTATAGTGGTGGATTATCTGATTTTTTAAAAAATTTTCTTACTTTTACAATCGTAGAGACTCTTATTTGTGCCTGTGATTGGTTGTGTGCATTCATTATTGATTTAAAGATACATAATTTGTGGAGCAAGTAGAAAAGTAAAAAAAAAAAATTGAATTAAGTGTTGTCATAAATTTAAATACATTTATATATTTTTTTAATTAAATGTTAACTAATTGAACTCACCAATTTTTGCATTTTTTGTTTTTTTAGAGGTTTTGCAGTCAAGATTGACTGCTATGGGGACACATGACTTGCTAATTAACAGCTCCAAGAAAACATCATGTTGCTTTCATGATATTCATGGGAATCAATACATTTATAAACTTCCTTAAGCCCTTCCCTTTTTTACCCACACAACACAAAATCATTAACTTATTATGCCATGAAGGCTTATTACAAGCTAGACAAAGCAGAAGATGGAAATCAAGTACACTCTTTGCTTTACTTCTCACATGAGAGTAAAGCATAAACTAAGGAAGGGTTATTTTTAACCGCTGGTTTCATTGGTGATTAACTTCCTGTACCAGGTAATTGATTTTTTAGGATAATGCTTGTAATTGTCTAGGTAGTCGACATAACATAGGCCAAATCGAATAGTATAAGCTGAATTCATTTCCATGCCATCTACAATAGACCATACGAAGTACCCTTTGATGTTAACGCCCTTGCTGCACAAATAAAGCGTTGAGAAGATTTTAGGAATTATTAGTGAAAATTAAGAACCAAGTAATGAAACTTTAAATAAGATTCGCTTTTAACTAATTTTTAAATTTAAATCGTTGAGTATTGAGTTTTTTTTAATTGCATTATTTGGTTGCACAAATAAAACATTTATTAGAGAATCCGAGTCCAGATATAGAGATGCTCTAACCAAACCTGATGGAATTTTTGATGTAGTAAAGATGCTCTTGTAAGACCATGATCCGCTTATCATCTTGCAGTGCTGTCTTAATCGGGATCGAGTCATTTCTTTTATCAGGATATCCTGTTTTCAGTTTATGGTAAAGAAATGAAAGTTAAGTTGTGTTTGGAAACAACCTTTTTGTTTATCTTTAAAGAAATGGAGAAACAAAAAAGGAAAATGTTTTTTTCTTTTACTCTTAAATGTGGATAGGAGAAATTATAATTTTTTAACATTGCCAAAAAAGTTGACAAGTGCCAACTTTTTGAAACTTATAAATAGCAGAATTTTGTAATTAAAAAAAAAAAACGCTGCCAAACAAGCTTAGCTAACCGTTTTCAGTGATGAAGATCTTCGGATTTTTATATGCAAGCTTCATATGTTCCAGAACTTTCAACAATCCAACTGGGTAAACATAAATCTGGTCGAAGCCTCCAGCCTAGGAAGACATTCAAACGTCAGAAGATCATATGCTATAAACTTTATATACATTTTACTGAATTTAATTTTTCTTTTTTTTTTTCCTTCGCAATGACAAAACATGAAAATGAATGTTCATTACCTGCTCACCAATAGGCACTCCGTTTTTCTCAGCTGAACAGAGGAAACACGGGTATTGTTTAAGTTAAAATCTTAAATGTAAACTATAAGGTATCATATATTGATGAAATTAGGTTGCGTTTGGATGAAATTTATTAAAAAATAAATTTTTGAAAGTCAAATTTTTAGAAATAATTTTTCAGAATTTATTTATGCTAGTTACAAAACAATAAAAATTTTGATTTTTAAACAACACTTTTTAACAAAATTGTTTGAGCATTTTAGAATATTTAAAAAGTACTTTTTAATATTTTTTATTTAAAAAAAACTTAACAAATGGACCATAAGATGTCAAAAACATCTCTATATATATTAAAAATCTTAAGAGATTCAATCCATTCACTTTTTATATTTTAGTCTAGAGAGGTACAAAAGACACTTGCCAAGTTCATGTGGGTTCGTTTTTTCCTGACTTTTTTTTGTTTCCCATTCTCAAATTTGATTTTCTATGTTTTACTAAAACAGAAAACACTGAAATTTTCTAAATTTTATTATTATAATATCAATTTTGTTTTATGTATCAATAGTGGTCTTGAAATGTTTAAAAAAATGGACATATTTTGTAAAAGTTTTCCTAAAAGTAAAAGAAAACATTTTGTTTGCAAAAATAGAAAACTATTTTCAAAATAAAACTATTTTTATTAGGTTCAATTGTGTGCATGCTTGGTCTACACTTACTTTGTTGTGGAAAAATGGGAGATCAAAGATTAAATTAAAAAAAATGAAATTAGTAAAAAGGATAAACATGATGTATATATACTTAGTTTCGTAAGGCGCTGATCATTTGTATAGTTGGCAGGTTCACTGCTGGTTAGCTTTGTAGCCTGGACGTATCTGGAAGTGTAGTAGTTGACGCCCACAAAGTCATAGGACCCGTTCACCATTTTTTGTTCCTCCTTTGTAAAGTTAGGAAGCCTTTCCCCCACATTAAGCTTCATGGAGGGAGGGTAGTCCCCGTGCACCAAAGGGTCCAAAAACCTTTCCAAAGAAGAAGACCAACAAAAAATTAATTAATTAATTACTTAATAATTCATTAGTGATGGTCATTTCGATCTTCCTTTGTTAATTACCAAAAAAAAAAGTTTATGTAAAAAAAATTATACTATTGAACCTGTCTAAATTATACAGTTGAATAAAAATATTCACAAAAATAATTTTAAATTAATCAAGTATTTCAAAAGAAAATTGTAACATCAACCAAATATGAAAATTTTAAGGGTTGAATTTATTTAGGGTTAGACAGAGTGGTTGTGGATTACCATCCAACCAAGAAGTCCCATGCCCTGTGCGATGCAATTATATCTGCAGTCGAATTGTCATTAAGGGGCAGAAACCACTGGGTACTTAGAGACATACCTAGTTGTCCCTTTTGGGTTGTCTGAAACCAAAGAATCAAATATACAAATGCAGTCAGATAACAAATTAATATATAATTAGGAACGTCTTATAAGAAGAATTTGCTAAGTAAGTGTTTCCCAATTTTTTATGTCTTATTCATTTTATTTTCTCAAAATAGAAGACAATTTTTGACTCTTTTTAAAATTAGAAATAATTAGTTTATCCTGTTTTTCATTTGACTTCTCTACACACAAATCAATAATCAGAAGTTCAAAATATTTACATGTTTGGCTTTGTTTTTTAAAATAAAAAACCCATTTGATAGGTTGGTTTCAAAAACTATTTTTAAAATTTTTACTTGAAAATAAAATTTTTTTAGAAATAGTAGAAATTTAAAAAATTTTCTGTGTTTATTGGTTTTTAATAAGACAAAAGGATGACCCTAATAAGAAGAGAAGTTCATATGAATTTTTATAAATAATTTTTATATTCATATGAACTTCTTTTTAAAAAAAAATCTAAATGAGGATTAACTCTAACAAATTTTTTCAATTTATAGCTTTAATATACATATATTCAAACCTGGTAAGTTTCTCTGTAGACTTTAACAGCACTAGCATGAGCTAGAATCAAGTGATGGGCAACTATGTAGGGGAATGTTGCTGCATCAACTGAGATTGACAAGTTCATCATGTACCCATATGCCGCAAAAACTTAGGCTCATTCAGAGTTATCCAGTACTGCACCCTATCTCCAAATATCTTGAAGCACAGATCAGCGTAGGCTGTGTAGTCCTTCCTAATCAATTCATTTACATTTCAATTAATTAGACAAAAAATAATTATATATTTTAAGCTTGTTGAAAAAATAATGAAAATAAATGAAAACTTCTTACACAAAACTTGAATTCAGCATGCCATTATATGCTGTTTGCAACGCCACGGGAAGGTCGAAGTGGAACAATGTTTCATATGGCTTGATCCCAGCCAACCCAAAATATGAATTATCTTACCATATTAGTTCACTAATTAATGCAACACAGATCACAATTAAAATAACCTAATTTTTATTTTTTAAAAATAAATTGAATTGGAAAATATTTTAAAAACTGATTTATTAAATACAAACCCAAATTTTATACCAACTGAATTAATATATAAAAAAAATAGAACTTGTAAATTACCATTAGCAACCAGCTCGTTGATCAAATTGTTGTAGAAATCGATCCCCGCCTGGTTGACACCACCACTCAATGTTCCGTCTACAAAGCAGAAATATAAAAGACTCTATTAGTCAAATTGTAAATATTTTTTCCAATTTACCCCTTTTTTATCCAAACAATTTACCATTAAATTTGTTGAAAAATCTCCGCTTTCAAGACAAAATTTTGAAAAGTCGCCCAATTTTCTAATAGAAATCAAATTTTGTTCATCGGAAAAATTTTATTTTTTATTATTTCTGATGAAGGTAGTCCATCAGAAAATTTACTTTTTCAAAAAAAATTATCTTTTATAAACTTATCTTTTGCTCTTGGAAACTTTACTTAAAAAAAATAATTTTCCAGTTTTCAACAGATAATGTCTATTAGAAATCATTTCACGCTCTTTTCTTGCACTTTTTAACAGACTTTTTTTTGAAATTTCTTGGAAATAGTTGAAGTAATGAATTGAAATCTCGGACGAAAAATTTTTGAAGGAATTTTTGAAGAGTTATCGGTCCAAAAAACTTTTTCTAATAAAATAATTTTTTGCCAAGTTATAGTATGTAAATTCGAAAACTCCAATTTGCAGATTAGACTTTCAAATGAAGAGATCAAATTAGAAAAATACCTGAAGAGCAGAACTAGATGCCCCAAACTGAAAATCAGCCGGAAAGTCACTTCTCACCACTGCAGAGGGCTCCAAATCTGTTGTGTTGATTGCCACCGACAGAGAGAGGGAAAGTAGGAGTGAGAGAAATAAAGAAAGGCGTTTCCATGAAAGACCCATTTTGCGATGGTCCAGCGGAGGACTCCCTCTAAAGTGACGAATGGTTGATTAACTTTCGTATTACTTATAAGGGGAGCAAGTTGAGAGAAAATTTTCCTTGTTCACTAAAGATCACTAAAGATCCAGCAAAACGTTCATAACGTGATAACCAAAAAACAAAAAAATAAAAAATAAAAAATAAAAAATGAAAAATGAAAACACGTGGTCAACGTGGTAGGAAACAAGCCACCCAAACTAATCCTGATCGCTCGTTTCCTGCCGTGTTGTCCACGCGTTAGGGCGTTTGCTTTACGAAAATATTTTCTATGTTTATTTCTTATTTTCATTTTCTAAAACTAATTTTTGGTTTCAAATTTTTAAATTTTAGGAAATATATTAATTTAATTTGTTATTTTCTGTTTTTAGAAAATAAAAATAAAAATAAAAATAAATTTAAGTTATCTATTTTCAGTGAATAATAAAAATAACATATCAATTGAATGGAATGAATATTTTAAAGTTTTTACAAAGAATTTAAGAGAAAAAATCATGCTACAATAATATCACACTAAAATTCTACTTGTATAATCCCTTACAATGTCATATATTTTCTTGGTGAAAATATGCTCATAAGATATCTAGAATCCTAGGTAAATTCAAAGGCATAGGTCAGCACCTGTCACACCCTGATCTTGGGCCCGTGATCGGCACTAGGGTCCACCGATCCTAGTTAGCTTCAAAATACTCTCACATGATTTAAACCATCAAATCATATGAGTATTATGAAATACGTCATACAAAATCAATCTTCAAATACAAATTAGAATTCTGTCTAAGAATAACAAAGGAGTAATCTAAAGTACAAAACAGTAACACAATGAAATGTGCTTGTACGTCACTCGAAATCCGGAGCTCAAGTCAAATCTCCACTAATTGAAATACGAACAACCAACTTGATCTGGAATGATAATAAAAGGGTGAGTCGCAAAACTCAGCGAGTATAGATGATACCTAGTCTATGCATGTTGGGATATGTATCACGCCACAAGTACAAAATCATACATACACATATATACAGTGAGCAGTAATCAAAACACATATGTGAGGTATCAAGGTAATCAATCATCACATCGCATCAATCACTGGGCTAGTGTACTCCCCGCATGCTACGGTAGCACACCGTTTATCGGCTGAGCCCTTAGCCACACAACTCATCTCATCGCCGAGCCAAGGTACTCCCCGTACGCTACAGTCCACCGTCCGTCGGCTGAGCCTGCCATCCCATACACATCACATCACTAGGCCAGTATACTCCCAGCACGCTATGGTAGTACACCGTCCACCCGCTGAGCCCTTAGCCACACAACTCATCTCATCGCTGGGCCAAGGTACTCCTCGTACGCTACGGTCCACCGTCTGTCGGCTGAGCCTGCCATCCCAATACAACCTGACAGTGCGTAACATGTCTGCGGCCTCTGTTGCATGCGATCCTTGTCGCCTCATCTTAGACCCAGGGCCTTCACACTGGACGCCACAGCATTGTTGTCTTCTAACCGAGCCACCTGGCGTCCCCAAAACACATCTCACGATACCAACTTCATGCATAAGTCAAAAACAAGTATACATACTCATATACAGTTTACATCTCAAAAGCCAGTATCACAAACCAACATATCTCACTGACAGTTCATAAAACACATAACACATATCCTGAGTATAATATAGTCAAAATACAGTTTCCAAACCACATAATCATCATATCAGAAAATCACAGTATGAAAACATAGGCATAGAGAGGGTATCATCACTACAGTACAGAAACCAAGCCAATAGAGAATTTCCGAGTCACCTCCACCCGACTCATCGGTCAGGGTATACCTCCTCAACCGTATCTGTAGTCAAAACCAAACAAAATCATCACCAATACCAAAATCAACATAAGAAATGGGCCTAGTAGTCTGAACCGGCTCAAATCCCATCTTGGGACCCTTGACACGCATTCCAAGACATCAAAACCCATCACGAGACCCACACAACTCACTAATACTATCGATTCTTACTCAACAACCCTTATCAATGGTGAACCAACCCTTAAAATCTCGAACTATAATGAACCGACTGCCAAAAACCTTGAACCGGCCTAAAACTATCTCATACCGAACTCGTTTGGTCATGAAACCCTCAAAATCAGATTCAGAAGGCCCAAAAACCCTAGAAACCATTATGAACCAGTCAATAATGGGCCAAAATAAAGCTGAACCGACTAATTTATCATTAATTTACCTTGAACCAGGCCGGTTCAATTAAAAACACTAAATTTTCGGTCGAACCGGACCTCCCCGAACCCCCGAACCAACTCGGTTCAGTAGGTCTTTTCTCCCTGATTCCAGAACCGGTTCAACTTCCCAATTCTGAGGTCGTTTGACCACGAACCGGTCAGTCAAAGCAACTGGCTGATTTAGTCAATTTTTTTTTTTTTAAGTTGAGTCGAGCTGGCTCGGCTCAGCTCAGCCAGTTTGGAGCCAGCCCACATCATCCATATATATATATATATATATTTAAAAAAAAAAAAAATAGGCTGGCCCGCGACTGGAACCGCAGGCCCCCTTGCCCCTTTTGCCCAGTCCGGGCCCAGTGGCCCGGACAGGCTTGCAGCCCACACGGGCTACAACCCGTGCAAGGGGGACCCGGATCAGCCAGGTCCTACCTTGATTCACTCTGATCATCTGGGTTTGACAAACCCGGTTCATAAAACCAGGTCTGTACCCCTCCAAAATTCAAAAATAATTTATAAAAATTCGAAATAAAATAGAAAAACCCACTTACCTTATCAATCCACACCCAAAAATGGTAGATCTAAGCAGAATGAGTTGAACTACGCCCAATAATAAGATCAAAAACTAGTAAATCCTCAAAATTTTTTCAAAAACTACTCACGGATCATGGATGAACCCAATAATAGAAAGCTCTCAATTTCTCCCTCTAAACTCTCCCGATCTCCAAAATTGAGAGAGGGCTTTCATTCCTCTCTTAAATACGCACGCGGTGGTGTGAACAATTTGCTGAAAACTTCAACCATCATGGCCAATTCGGCGTCAAAAGTTTCAGCCACCGATTTGGACCAAAATTTTTGTTTTCTTTAGATCTAGTCCTCAAATTTTGTTTTTCTTCAATTCAATCCCTGACAATTTCAATGAAATCCCATACTTTCCAGAATTCTCAAATCAACCCCCAAACTTCTAATATTCCCTAATTAAGCCCTCAAATTTCTAATTTTCACAATTAAACCCCTAATTGAATTAATTAATTAATTCTAATTATTTATTAAAAATTGGGTTATCACATTCTTCCCCCCTTATAAAAATTCGTCCCCGAATTTCAAAATAGAGAAATAAGTCGCATACCAAAAAACTGCGGATATTTCCTGCGCATAATCTCCTCAGATTCCCAAGTAAACTTTTCTGAGATCTGACTTCTCCAAAGTACTTTTACAGAAGGTATTTCCTTCGAACGAAGTTGCTTCACCTGTCAGTCCAATATAGCCACTGGTTTCTCCTCATATGACAAATCTTGACTCAATTGAACATCCTGTGATGAAATCACATGCAAAGGATCCGACATGTTTTTCCTCAACATAAAAACATGAAATACAGGATGTACCATCGATAAATTCAGAGGAAGAGCCAAACGATACGCTATAGCTCCAACTCGATCCAAAATCTCATACGGACCAATATAACAGGGACTAAGTTTCCCTTTCTTACCAAATCTAGCCATGCCCTTCATCGGAGAAACCCTCAGAAAAACGTGATCTCCAACTGCAAATTCTAAGGGGCGACGTCGGTGATCCACGTAAGCCTTCTATCTACTCTACGCCACAGACAGCCTTTCTCTAAACAACTAAAACTTGTCCACCGTGTCCCAAATGAAATCTGATCCAAATAAATTCAACTCCCCAATCTTAGACCAACCGATAGGTGACCGACACTGTCAGTCATACAATACCTCAAACAGGGCCATCTGTATACTAAATTAATAACTGTTGTTATACGCAAACACTATTAAAAGTAAATGCTAACTCCAATTATCTCTAAAGTCCAAGACACAAACTCGTAGCCTATCCTCTAATATTTGTATAGTCCTCTCTGACTGACCATCAGTCTGAGGATGGAATGCTATACTCAAATCCACTTAAGTCCCAAAAGTCTCCTAAAATGTCCTCCAAAAGTTGGGATGTAAATTGGGATCCCCTATCAAAGATGATAAACGAAAACACCTCGTGCAATCTCACAATCCCATCCAAGTATAACTAGCATACTACAGTACACTGTAATTAGTCTTAAATAGAAAGAAACTCATAATCTTACTCAGCCTGTTCACTATAATCTATACAAAGTAAAAAACCTCCAATGGTACAAGACAGTCCAATCACAATTCCCATAGCAATCCTCTCGCACTCCTATTTGGTAGCTTTATCTTCTAAAATAGCCTTGCAGGCCTCTAATGCTCAGCCTTAACCTATTAACAAGTTAGGTATTTCGAAATATAAAGTTTATTACATCTTCCCCCATCCTTTTTTTTTTAGTAGAACTGTCTAATTTCTGATACACCTTATTGGTACTAAGATGGTTAGAATATCATAATTGCGCACCTCAATCAATATCATGCTCCTCAAATCATCCCCATCAGGCATTCACAATCTACCTCCACATTACAGAACTTTATCTGAGTCTACCTCGAACTTAGTGCTCCTACCAGTTCATACGTCATCCCTCAAAATATACAACCTATCATCACTCTTCTATCACTCTTTGATACTGTCGATCAAAGATGGCTATAGCTGCAATCAACCCTGCAATCGATAGGTGTTCTCCGCCAGTAACTATATTCTATCATCCTCTAACTGTATAAGGTTGCGATCAAAGATCGTCTTTCTAGAACTAATGGGCTAAACTCCCCAAAATCTTCCAACTCAAAACATCAGCTAACACAATCGCCCTCCCAGAGTGATACTGTATGATATAGCTATAGTTCTGCAAAAATCCTAGTCAATCTCCATTATTCGAGGTTCAAGTCCTTCTACTCGAACATACATCTTTCAACACTAGTAATTCATAAAATTCTCACAAGGCTTTCCATACAAACAATGCCTCCTACTTTACTATACAAAAACCACTATTGCTAACTCTAGATCACGGAGACATAATTATCACCCATTCATATTGCACCAATAGGCCACTAAATTCATTTGAAAGTTATCATCGTACTACAAAAATCCACCTGTCTCTAAAAGTAACACCAACACAAATGTAGTAGTCAAACAGTTCTTGAGCTTCTAAAAGCTCTCATCGTAAGCACCCGATCACTAAAACTTGACCCCCTATTCTAGGTCAAACAAAAGATACGATTATTCTAGAGAATTCCAGTATGAACAATAGCAAAATCTGGCCACATTCGAAAAGCTATAGATCCTTGTAACAGTCTAGACCTTGGCCACTGCTATACAGCCTAAATCTTATAAAAATCAATAATAATCCCATCGCTCAATATTGTATGTCTCAAAAAGGCCACCCTGTCACTCCATAACTCATACATTAAAAAAATTAGTATACAACTAATGACCTCTCAAAGTCCATAAAACTTCTCATAAGTGCATCTTGTATTCATCCCCATTCTTCGAGTACCCTAAAATATTGTTACCAAAACAATTATAATTTCATCCGAAAATGATTGAAACACAGTATTCATCAGATCCATGAAAGCCACAAGGGCATTTGTCAGTCCAAAAGACAACCAAAAACTTGAAATGCCCAAACCAAATCCTGAAAGCAGTCTTAGGAATATCCTCCTATCAGATCCTCATCTAATGATAGACTGACTGAAGATATATCTCCGATAACAATATCCGGCCCCACTCAACTAATCAAACGAATCATCGATCTTAGGTAATGGATACCAATCACGCACTGTAACCTCATTAAACTGTCAATAATCAAATAAGTCTTCGGGATCCATCCTTATTCCTAACAAGCAATATTGGTACTCCTCAAGGAAAGATACTCATCCCAACAAACCCCCGATCCATTAACTCCTACCACTGCTCCTTAAGCTCCCTAAGCCATACTGGAGCAATACAATACTAATGAATAGAAATTGCTTATACACCAAGTAACAAATCAATGCAGACTCCATTTCCTAGTAAGTACACGCCATCTCTCCTGGCATTTCACATTTCACTGTCTTATAACGACAGTCTAAAGTAACATAACACATTATCAACCAAACCCTACCAAAATCAACTCCAACATAGTCGAACAAGGGCCTACATAACTGAGTCACTCAGATCGACTCTCACGTTAGAGTTGTCACAAAAAAAGGTGTTCTAACAGTTCCCGCTGTCCATGTATTCGGGTCAAGAAACTCACCAACGCAAACAAATAAATGAAACCAAGGTTGAATAACGCATAAACCTTTGAAGAACAAATCGAAATTATACATGTGATCACTACGTTAGACGTTCAAGTGTCTTGTTGAGTCAAAGTATCTACTCATGCCTGTCCTCTACTCCCATCATTGCCACTTATCCCTTAATCGTGTAAACCTGACAGCTCCACGCCTATCTGGTCCCTGGTCCGCAATGTGGGACCTGCTGCCAAAATAATCTCTGATAAACGTAGACAATCCCTCGCTATATGTCTTAGCTGCCCACAACGATGACAACTCCTAGCACCCAGGTAGCCTCTTGTGAACAAATCCCTAACCATGTGGCCCTACTGGCCACATTGGTAACATGCTCCTGTTGCTCGGGTAATCTCCCGAGAAAACGGGCAACTCCGAATCACATGGCCCTACTGGCCATATCGGTAACATGCTCTTGTTGCTCGACAATCTATTGAGAAAACAGGCAACTCCGAATCACATGGCCTTGCTGGCCACATCCATATCAAATCATCAACTACGTACTTGCTAAACTCCGATTGCCAGATGTAAGTACACCGATCAACAACTATCTGCCAGATGAACCTCCATGTCCCGACTGTCTGTGACTGCGAGGCGATGATCTCCGCCTCGAGGTGAATCTATCACTAAATAATCCTCTCATCCTAGTCCTCTCCCTCGTTTGCCATCGTACTAGGGCTATCGTCACTAGAATGATAGGAGAGCCTACCCATATACTAACTAGGGCTGGCCGCCTTGCCACCACCCTTTCGGAAGTAACAGTACTCAGCTGTCCCCCAACTAATACCGGCTCTCAATTCTCGCTAGTACCATTCCCTGTGAACTCTGCTACCATCATTTGCAAACCCCCGATGTCCACTACCAACCCAATCATCACCTCAGTCAACCTAGCCAAACCCACTCCTGCAGCCGAATCTCGGCCTGCCTCATCATCCTCTCATACCATCTACCCCGTCATACATTTCGAGTCCGAGGAGGGGACAATCCACCTGCGAAATCTCCCAATGCCCCTAAATCTGTGACCTCATGGGAAATCATATACCCATCAATTAACGAACCCATTTAATATGCAAAATACAAGGAATAGAAAGATATCGAAGCAATCCAGCACTCAAAAGAATCGAAAAACGAATGCCAAACACCCCTAAAAAGGTCTTCGACAGTCCTTTCAATATGAAAGTGGGGCCCTCACCCTCATAATAAAAGCACTAAAAAAGAACCCCGCTCCCTTGTAATCCTTAGAATAAACCTAGAGCTCTGATACCACTCTGTCACACCCCAATCCTGGGCTCGTGACCGACACTACCGGCACTAGGGCCCATTGACCCTAGTCAGCCTCAAAACACTCTCACATGATTTAAACCATCAAATCATGTGAGTATTATGAAGTACGTCATACAAAATAAATCCTTAAATACAAACCAGAATCCTGTCTGAGAATAACAAAGGAGCAATCTAAAGTACAAAACAGTAACATAATGAAATGTGCCCGTACGTCACTCGAAATCCGGGGCTCAAGTCAAATCTCCACTAACAGAATACGAACAACCAACCTGATCTGGAATGATAATAAAAGGGTGAGTCGCGAAACTCAGCAAGTATAGATAATAACTAGTCCATGCATGTTGGGATATGTATCACGCCACAAGTACAAAATCATACATACACATATATACAGTGAGTAGTAATCAAAACACATATGTGAGGTATCAAAGTAATCAATCATCACATCGCATCAATCACAGGGCCAGTGTACTCCTCACACGCTACAGTAGCACACCGTCCGCCGGCTGAGCCCTTAGCCACACAACTCATCTCATCATTGAGCCAAGGTACTCCCTATACGCTACAATCCACCGTTTGTCGGCTGAGCCTGCCATCCCGTACACATCACATCACTGGGCCAGTATACTCCCCGCACGCTACGATAGTACACCGTCTGCCGGCTGAGCCCTTAGCCACACAACTCATTTCATCGCCGGGCCAAGGTACTCCTCGTACGCTACGGTCCACCGTCTGTTGGCTGAACCTGCCATCCCAATACAACCTGATAGTGCGTAACATGTCTGCGGCCTCTGCCGCCTGCGATCCCTGTCGCCTCATCTCAGACCCAGGGCCTTCGCACTGGACGCCACAGCATCGCTGTCCTCTGGCCAAGCCACCTGGCGTCCCCAAAACACATCTCACATTACCAATCTTATGTATAAGTCAAAAACAAGTATACATACTCATATACAGTTTACTTGTCAAAAGCCAGTATCACAAGCCAACATATCTCATTGACAGTTCATAAAACACATAACACATATCTCGAGTATAATATAGTCAAAATACAGTTTTCAAACCACATAATCATCATGTCAGAAAATCACAGTATGAAAACACAAGCATAAAGAGGATACATCACTCACAATACAAAAACCAAGCCAATGAATTTTCGGGTCACCTCTACTCGACTCATCGATCAGGGTATACCTCCTCAACCGTATCTGTAGTCAAAACCACACAAAATTATCACCAATACCAAAATCAACACAAGAAACGGGCCTAGTAGCCCGAACCGGCTCAAATCCCATCCTAGGACCCTTGGCACGCATTTTAAGGCACCAAAACCCTAGAAACCACTATGAACTAGTCAATAATAGGCCAAAATAAAGCTGAACCGACTAATTTATCATTAATTTACCTTGAACCGAGCCGGTTCAATCAAAAACACTAAATTTCCAGTCGAATCGGACCTCCTCGAACCCCTGAACCAACTCAGTTCAGTAGGTCTTTTCTCCCTAATTCCAGAACCGGTTCAACTTCCCAATTCCGAGGTCGTTTGACCACTGAGCCGGTCAGTTAAAGCCACTGGCGGCTCAGTCAAATTTTTTTTTAATTTTTTTTAAAGTTGAGCCAAGCCGGCTCGGCTCGCTCAGCTCGGCTCAGCTCAGCCAGCCCGCATCATCCATATATATATATATATATATTTTAAAATAGGCTGGCCCACGACTGGAACCGTGAGCCGTCTTGCCCCTTTTGCCCAGTTCAGGCCAAGTGGCCCGAACTGGCTACATCCCGTGCAAGGGGGACCCAGATCAGCCAGGTCCTACCCTGATTCACCTGGATCATCTAGGTTTGACAGACCCGGTTCACAAAACCGGGTCTGTACCCCTCCGAAATTCAAAAATAATTTATAAAAATTCGAAATAAAATAGAAAAACTCACTTACCTTATCAATCCACACCCGAAAAATGGTAGATCTAAGTAGAACGAGTTGAACTATGCCCAATAATTGGATAAAAAACTAGTAAATCCTTAAAATTTTTCCAAAAACTACTCACAGATCACGGATGAACCCAATAATGGAAAACTTTCAATTTCTCCCTCTAAACTCTCCCGATCTCCAAAATTGAGAGAGGGCTTTTGTTCCTCTCTTAAATATGCACGCGGCGGTGTGAACAATTTACCAAAAACTTCAACCATTGCAGCGAATTCGGCTTCAAAAGTTTTGGCCACCGATTTGGACCAAAATTTCTGTCTTCTTTAGATCTATTCCTCAAATTTTGTTTTTCTTCAATTCAGTCCCTGACAATTTCAATGAAATCCCATACTTTCCAGAATTTCCAAATCAACCCCCAAACTTCTAATATTCCCTAATTAAGCCCCCAAATTTCTAAATTTTACAATTAAACCCCTAATTAAATTAATTAATTAATTCTAATTATTTATTAAAAATTGGGTTATCACAGCACCACTTAAAAAGATTAAAATAGTAAAAATATGCGCATAAGATAGATTTCCAAACAGCAATACTATCAATAATTATAGCCAACACGATCTAAATACAAAAAATTAAGAAGAAAAAGAAACAATAAACTACTTTCAAGTACTTGCAAAAGTTATTATAACTAATGAATATAAGATATAATTTTCTGATTAATTATTATAAAATTGCTATTATTACTTCCTAGTTATTATAATTAATTTATGGCATTATGTGTAAAATACGTATGTGAATTTATACATATATACATATGGATGTATGTATAAAATATATATGTATATATCATATATACACATACATATGTATGTATGTACATAATATGTATGTGTCTGTGTGTATGTAAATATGTATGCATATATGCATATACATATTTATGAATATATAAAATATGTATGTGTGTGTGCATATGTATGCATGTATACATATACATATGTATATGTATAGTTGTTCTAATATACGAACAAATATGTATATGTATACATATACATATGTATGTATGTACATAATATGTAAGTGTCTGTGTGTATGCATATGTGTATGCATATAGTCATATAAAAACATATGTGTGTATAAAATATGTACACATATTTACATATACATATGTATGAATGTAAAAAACATGTATGTGTGTGTATATATGTATGCATGTATACATATACATATGTATGTGTATGTATAAAATATGTACATGTGTGTGTATCTATGTATGCATGTATACATATCAATATGTGTTTGTGTAAAATATCGATGCATACACACACACACACACACACACACACACATATATATATATGTATGTATGTACAAAATGTAACACCCAGTTCAAAAAAAAAGGGGGAATACTTTTTCCCAAATCACACACACTCTCTCTTACTTTTCGGTTTTCTCACCAACCCCCAGTTTTTCCCTTTCTTTTCCTATCTTTTCCTCTCTCAACTCTCCCTATCTTCTTCTTCTCCTTTGTATTTCCCCCCGAGCCAGCACCGGCTGAGCCAGTGCCTCCCGTGCCACCCATTCTGCTCCGCTTGAGTCAATTAAACTAGCCTGTGCCTCTTAAAGCCATTTAGCTCCCATTGCCTTGACTTAAACCGATTTGCTTCCATTGCTCGAACCAGCACTACCTAAAGTTAACCAAGCCAAGTGCCTATGCTGCCCAAACCAGCAACTTGACTCTAGCCGCCGAAGCCAACAAAACCAATTGCCTGAATCGAAACCAACTTGAGTCACCTGAAACCAACGTTGTCTAAGATCAAACCGCTGTGCACCTGGAATCCTATTTGCTCTTTGTGGTCCTGAACCAAGTTGCACGGTCCTGCGCCAAGGCGTTTAGAACCCAATTTGCTTGAGCCACCTGGCTTTCGCCGCTCAAAATTTTGGATCAAACCTGCATGGATTCGACCTGTCGTGTGCCGAACCAAAGTCGGGCAACCCGATCCGCTCGGAACAACTCCGACCCCAGTTGAACCACTTGGGTTAGCTTGGAACCAACCCACTACAGCCACCAGAAACTAACCTGTTCCTACGTCGCCTTTGCCGTTGCCACCTGGAGCAGTTATGGCCAAACTCTGAATGATAGGCATTGCACGTCTTCGCCGGATCTATCTTGTCATCTCTGGATTCATGGTCTCTAGTGGGCGGCCGAACCCCTGTCATCGTCTATTCATTTTCGTCTACACTCGTCGATGGCTAAGGTTCAAATTTCAAGCAACTTGCATAGGGGTGTCCATTTAGAGCAGAACCCGCGCCTTAGATAGCAATACAACGATCTATTGTTCATTGTCGACAGACTATTCAAAAACAATTGACTGTGTGACTTTGACAGTGAGTGATAATATGTGTTTTCATGTATTTCTGTAAAATTTACAAGATTTCTAGTTTTATATTTTTTTTTCTTTATGCATTATTAGTTGTTTGACAAGATGACGAATGCACCTGTTTATGAGTGTGTGTAACCATGATGTGAAAATGAAATTTGAGCTGAATGAGATAATTATGATGATGAGATTTCGATGAGTGGTGGAATTCAAATCATTTGTTACTTCAAGGTACTGTAAAGACGGTAATAAGTAGGAACGGCGGTAAGCAGGGACGGCGGTAAATAAGGACAATGGGTGCCTGTGATTCCCGCTCATGATTTACGATGCCTTCGTATGTTTCTCTATATGTTGGATATATATCATGATAACCCGAATGTGTTTGTGCAGTACTTCCGGCTTATGATGAAGTGCCTTTGTATGATCTGCATATTGATACGATTAGTGTAATGATTTTGGTAAACACCATATATGTTGTTGAAGAAAGTGAATTAGCTAGTTCTTGTTATTTCATATAGTTTCTTAATTTGGATTCACATGTTTATAACTCACTGAGCGCTAACTCGCACTTTTATTATTCCCTTTCCAAGCTCAATTTTATCTGCTGTTAAAGAATCTTCTTGATTGGAGAGCCCCGCGTCTGCTTATGTGTTTGGGCATAGTTATTTTGTTATTGTTGTTTGGCTTTCACTATAATAATTTAAGAGTTAGTGAATTTATAGAGTTGCTCCATTTGTCCACAGGTAGGATCACTTTTCTCCGCGTTCTTAGCTAGCGTGCTCATTGTATTATTATTGATTTTGTTGTAGTCGATTGTTAGTTTTCTTTAAGCATACATGATGATAATCTATAATTGCAAATTGAAGCATATGTTAGAAATTGTTAGATCTTACTTTTATGAGTTTTTAAATTGTATGGGATTATTGTTAGGACTTATAAATTGTGTATTTTCACAAGTTGAATATTTGCGAAATGTCCTCCTTTTAGGAAAGGTTTTGCCAAAATTTTTAAAAAGTTCCACATTTAGAATTTATTTAGTGTTGATTCTTGAGACTAATTAAGGTGGGCAAATCTACTCTAATACTAGTCAAGTGCCCCTCCCTATCTTGGGTCGTGACACAAAATATGCATGTGTATGTATATATGTATATATATATGTATACATATGTATGTATGTACATAATATGTATGTATCTATGTGTATGTATATATGTATGCATATAGACATATATAAACATATATGCGTGTATAAAATGTGTATGCATATATGCATATACATATATATGAATGTTTTAAATATGTATGTGTGTGTGTATATTTGTATGCATGTATACATATAATTATGTATATGTATGTATAAAAAATGTACATGTGTGCATATATATGTATGCATGTATACATATACATATATGTATATATGTATACACGCACACACATGCTATAAAAAAATTATTAAAAATGTATATGTGTATATACATTGTGTATGTAGGTATAAAATATGTATGTGTATATACATATATATAAATATAGACACACACACACATATATATATGTATAAACAAACACACACATTATAAAAAATCATTAAAAATATATATTTAAAAATTTTATATACTTTCATAAAAATTTTTAACATAATTAAATAAAAATTAAAGGGAAAGAGATAGGGGTGGGGGGTTTGAATAAGGGGGAGTGAGAGAAAGAAAGAGGGGGGGTTGAACAGGAGGAAAGAGAGAGGGGTGCTTGAAAAAGGGGGAAGAGAGAAAAAGACTAAGAGTAGGCATTTGAAAAGGAGGAAAGAGAGAGGGGAGTTTGAAAAAGGGGAAGAGAGAAAGAACGAGAGGAGGTGTTTGAAAGGAGGACAGAGAGGGGGATTTGAAAAAGGGGAGGGGAGAGAGAGAGGTTTGAAAAAACGGGAAGCGAGAGAGGGAGAGGGAGAGAGAAGGCTCGATTTTGGAAAAGGGGGTTTAAAAAAAATTTGTTTTTGGTAATTATTTTTGTAAAATTAAATATTAAAATATTTTTAAATTTTATTTTTTCAAAATTGACAGTTTTCACGTCATTTTCTGTCTAAAATTTACTTTTTAAAATTTTTTCTTACGGTGAGGGGCAAAAAAAGCATTGGATACTTACAGTAATACCTGTTCACCCTTTTTTGTTGACTGAAGTCAAAGAATCAAAACAAAATTACTGTCTAACAAAATATAAAAAGTTTAATCATATAACAAATTAAGATATAAGTATGAACTAATCTAGGAAGAATTTGCTAAATGAGTGTTTTCCATTTGGTTTCTTATTTCTTTTATTTTCTAAAAAATAAGACAATTTCTAACTCTTTTTTAAAAAAGAAAGGAATTAATTTATCATATTTTTATTCGACTTATCCAAACACAATCAACAGTGAGAAGTTCAAAAACTTTATATATTTGGCTCTGTTTTTTAAAATAAAGAAACCCATTTGATAGGTTGGCTTTAGAATTATTTTTCTGCAAGAATTTCAGAAATTTTCTCTTCAAATATCTCCTGTGACTATTTTTACTCAAAAAGTAAAAAATTTGAAAAAACAGTAAAATTTTAAAATTTTTTCAATGGCTTTTGGATTTTAGTAAGGTGAACACTCTCGTACCATGCTCAAAAAGAGTGTTTTGAAACAGTTTCCACGTGGACCAATTATGGTTGGCCACGTGGATTAGTCAAACCATGTGGACCAATTATTATTGGCCACGTGGATGACTTCGAGGACCAAAGTGTAAATATTTTGAGGGGCCAAAGTGTAAATAGTGCATTTTTGTCATCTTCCTCTCACCGTTCGCCGCCGTTTGCCGCCGCACGCTTGCAGACCGTCGTTCACCGCTGCACGCCTGCACACCTGCAGACCGCCGTTCACCGTTAATGGAACAGATATGGCTTCGTTGAACGGATCTAGATGGAACTGGGGCTTAGATGGAACGGATCTAGCTTTTTGTTCACCTGCAGACCCCTGTGAACGACTCATGGTATAGTGCATCGTTGGAGGAGGAGGAAGACGAACAGCGTGCGGCGGCTCTAGAGGAGGAAGGCAACCAAAGTGAAGCCAGATCTGTTCGATTGCAATAGACCCCCGTGAACGACGCAGTGAAGCTAGATCCGTTCGACTGTTCTGCGAGGAGGAAGACGACCGAACGGCGTGCAACGACTCTGCGAGGAGGAAAAAGAACGGCGTGCGGCGGCTCTGGAGGAGGAAGACGAACAGGGTGCGGCGGCTCTGAAGGAGGAAGATGACCAAAGTGTTGTATTTGCACTTTGGTCCCTCGAATAATTTTTACTTTCACTTTGGTCCCTGGAGTAATCCATGTGGCCAATAACAATTGGTCCACGTGGAGAAGGTTTTAAACAACCCTTTTTGGGGTTGGTACCATAGTCAAGGCCTTTTAGTAAAACAAAAATGATCCCAACAAGCCGTGGTGTGTGTCCATTGGCCAGATTCTCTGTGGATTTCAGTAGCCCTACCACGTGCAAGAATGATGTGAGGGGCAGGTACGTAGGACCATTTTCATGGATCATACTGCACTGACAACTTCGTTGAATGCGCTCACGCCCCAGAAACTTAAGTCTCGTTCAAAGTTATTCAGTCTCCACACGTCTCTTCATGCCATAAAGACAGGCAATCAGAGGATTGCCAGTATTTAACGCCTTTTATGGATAAACCTAAGAAGGCGGGACCCTTTAATAAAGAGGATTGGCATAATGACTGTATTTTTACAAAAATTTTGGATATGTTGTATTGATTACTTTGAGATGAAGGTTGGGACGATGCATTTTTGTAAAGGTTGGGACAAGGCATCTCAAATTTTGGATATGCACGATGCAAGAAAAGCAGGACCACTTAAGGATGAAGGTTGGGACAATGCATGAATTTTTATAAAATTTTTTGGATATGTTGTATTGATTACTTTGAGATGCCTTTTCATGCTATAGAGTCATGTTACACGAGGGTTGTCACTGTTTAATGTATTTCATGATGATACAAAGAACCTTCTTATTACTGTTTAATGTATTTCATGAGGATCAACTTTTTGTTACTAACAAGTGGACTGTAACCCACTACAAAATAATGTAAATTACAATGTTTATATTTTTAAAATATGATAATTTTTAGCTGTTATTTTTTACACATGCAATGATTTTAAAAATCATTAAAATTATATTTATCGTTCGATATAATATGACAGTTAAAGGTCAACGTTGTATCAACTGTCATAAATTATGTATAGCTTTATTTTGGGAGCAAAAAATAATTTTGATAGCAAAATGACAAGGAAAAAGCTGCATTCCAACTCATGGATCACATGTGTTTCACAAAAACATGAAAAGATAAAAACAAATACATCAGAAGCCCCCACACCCCCATCCCCTATCCACGAAAATCCCCAAATTTTTTTTGCTGCTAATAAGATAGCTTCAAGGAAAAATCAATGGAAGGAGAGAAGGCATCAACAAACCCACTAGTGTTGAGCACACAAGTAGGATAAGACAATTTTTTTGGAAATAATTTGCACTCTGATATTTGGTTGAGCACATTATTAGCTATGTGAGTATCTAAGAAACTTGTATCTAAATGGGGCAAGAAGAGAATTATCAGCACAGAAAACCATAATGTTAGCATTATTCTTTCCATCATTATTCTTTAAATGGCAACCTCACATCAAGTAGCTTTAATTTCTTCATTTGAAATCCTCTTTTCTTCTCCTCTCATTTTATATTTGGAGTTTTCTAGTTTTATAATCTTGTATCTAATTCTTTAGTTCTAGCTACTTATTTCCCTTTCTATTATTTTCCATCTGTCACATTCATTGCTATTACTATTACTAATATTACTTCTCCTTTTAACTTAAATTATCCCCATGTTACCAAGTGTTAGTCAAATAGATATCTGAATAGGCTAATACAAGGATTATGTAATATTTATATGGTTTTTGCTATTGACAAACATAAATTATAATAAATTCTAAGGTTGCGTTATCTCTATTGCTTCTCTCTCCAAAGCCAAAACCTTCTTGTCGTCCCTCATATCCCCAACTACCCATTCTTATAAGGTCATGTAGGTTGGTTGCTATCCCTTATGCTAATCCATTCATATGCTTCCATATCTATCATTCAATACATTTACTTAAACTTACTTTCAGTGCACAATTGGTCATAGTTGGTCACTAAATTTTGCATCTCCCACCTTGTGTTCACTTATTTAATATCATTATGTCTTATTTCTCTTGGTGCCTACTTCTTTTTAAAATTTGCCTATACTAATTCCAATCCATTTGACTTTGGTTCTTTCCTTTGTATCATTTATAAACCATTCTTCCAATTTTCATAGATCTCCTGCTACACATTTATCTTGTTCTAAACATTATATATCCTTCTCCTTTCTAGTTATAAGTTCCTAAATTCCAAGGATTTAAGTACATTCAACTCTCTTGGATATCTATACCTATTGAGTAAAGTACCTTGCAGCTTACCTACTTTTCAATTCATCCTAGTGTTGGGGTGGTACTTTGCCCATGGAAAACTCTAACTAGCCATTAACTACAGCAAAAAAAGACTTTCATTTCCTTTATGATGGAAGGTCAAAAACCTGAACTCAAACTCTAAATTGTTAACAGTGAAGCAGCTTATGAGTTGAGTGAGCAAAAACTAATGCAGAAAGAATATAATAATTTATATAATATAGAAGAAATTTCATGGCCAAACAATTAGGAACCAAACTGCTAAATAATTTAGACACTATGACCAATGACAGGTTTTTATGTATTAGGACAGGCAACCAACTGAAGAAAGTTTTAATAGTATGCTTGATAGGCTGAAGAAAATGCTGTGAGACAATCTTAAAAGGCATGCTTGGGAACAATGATGAAGTGTAAGTATTACAATCACTGTATTACTTTGAGATAGTTAAAAATCATGAACAATAATTACTAGATTACAATCACTCTATTACTCCAAGACAGTTAAAAATCAAAACTTGGCCATTACACTATCAGAAAAAGAGGATTTAGTGACCGCATCTGCAATCACCAAATACAAAGAGACATGATCACTAGATGAATTAGTGCTGGATTTGTGACCACCTAATTCTATCATTGAGTGCCTCGTCACTAATCATTTTTAGTGACAGATAAAATTTTAATCACTAATTAGTGACTGCCAAATTGGTCACTAATCGCTTAGGAGGGGTCCCCAATTATTTCTTTCATTGGGCTATAACATCAGTCACTAATTAGTGATCACACAACTGCGGTTTCTAATTTGTGACAACATACAAGTGGTCACTAATTAGTGACGGATGTTGTAAAAGAATTAGGAACACATTAGTAGTCTTATATGTGATAATTAATTAGTGACCCCACCTTTTTTTGTCAGTAGGTGGTTAGTAATTAGTGATCCCATTAATTTTATTATGTAAATTGTGTACAGGGTCACAATAGGAACATTAATTTTGTGACCTATTTTAGAAGTCACAAATTCTATAATTCCTGTTATACATATCCATCATTTCAATTCCTATAATGTATATTAATTATTTCAATTCCTATAATTCCTGTAATGCATATCTATTATTATAATTCTAATTCACCAAAGTATATATGAAAAGTAACTAAACATCATAATACAATTATTTTCAAACGTCAAAATCTTTAATAATACAATTTGATAACTATTTTTAAACATAAAAAAGGAAATAAGAATGTAAAATTTTAAAATATAAAAATGTTTAAATATAATTTCACTGCCGACTATCGTCTCCACTCCTATCATTTTGGCTTGATGATGCACCTTGCATTGCATCTAACTTTTCGATCATTGATGCTATTGTAGCTATCATAGCCTCCTCTCTGGCCTTCGTTGCCTCATGTCTGCCTTTAATTGTTTCTTTTACTAATTTCTTTACCTTCTCAAGCATTTGTGCATCTCTTAACGCAACTGCTTGTCTCTTCTCTACAAATACTTGAGTAGTTGCCACTTGCAATTGATTTCAACGAATATATCTTGCAAGAGGTGCTGTGAAGATGGAATTAGATGAAGTGCTAATAGAAACAAATTTGTTATAATAATACGTATTTCCAAACCCATAAATTTGATTCTTGCAAGGCCCACCAGCTATTTTTTGCATCAAATGAACTCTTTGGAGTGGGACTACTTCCTTAATGACTACTATATGAGTGCTCATATTCTTCTTAGAAATAAATCAATGACAAGCATACAATAATTTTAAATTAAAATCAATCACAACTAATCACATTACCCATATATAATGATAAGACTTAAATAAATTAAATAAAAATAAAAGAAATAAAATAATAGATAATGGTAAGAAAATATTTTGGAAAATATATATCAAATGACTTCTACTTGAGAATGTAAAGTTATTCATAAATGCGTAACTAATTGCTTATAATCCGGTGGAACTGTGCTTGTAACTAAACCAATCAATACGTGTAAGACTTAGGCTTAGATTTGGTACCATAAATGAAGAGATATGCATTTAACTAAAGGGAGATGTACTTGGAACTGAATTGAGATATGTTTGTAATCAAATAGAATCGTGCTTGTAACTCAACTGAGATCTCCTTGTAACCAAATGAAACCATGCCTATAACTGGACAAAACTATGCTTGTAATTGAATAGGGCAATGCTTGTAACTCCAACCATTGATGAGTTGAGTTGCAAGTAGGGTTTTATTTTGTTACAAGGAAATCTTAGTTACTTTCAAGCATATCTCCATTCAGTTACGTGCATATCTTTTCTTTTATTGTACCAAACCTAAGGTTTACATGTATCAATGCATTAAGTATAGGCATAATTCTGTATGGTTACAAATAAAATCCCGTTTACTTACAAGTATATCTTTATTCAATTATATGCATATATCTCCCTTTATTCAATCAAATCTAAGACTGTTTTACAGTATCGATTTGTTAAGTTACAAGTACACTTTTGTGTGTGATTACAAGCAGAGCCGTGTTTAGTTACAAACATATATCTCCGTTTATTGAAGCAAGTATAAGACTAAGTTTCACAATTATCAATTGATTGAGTTACAAGCATGGTTCTATTTAGTTATAGGCAGATCTCAGTTTAGTTGCATATAAATAGGTATTAGAAACTATTAACAGTATATTTACTTAAACAAAGTATATAAACTGAAATGTAAATTAAGGTACATTCAAAGTTAATAATCACATGATATAACAGGTTTAGTGACAAAGTAAAAAAAATTGCCATTTTGTGCATCAAAAGAGAGAAAAAGAATGGGTTATGCAAGATCAGATTTTAATGGTCTACATTTCATAATTTATTTGCTTATACTCAAAATCAAATGTATTATCATTTGTCAGGAAAAGTAGCACCATAATAGATCATTTATTTAGTAAAAATTATAGTGGTAAATTTTAATCTATTGTGAATTAGGTATCATGAACTTGCTTAAACCCTCTTAGACTTGTTTTAGCATAATCACCTACTCCTTATTTTCTTTTGCGAGTACAATCATTGACATCAACTTGGTTAACCTTTGTGCCACTTTTTCCTAGTGTACTAATCTATTAAGTGAATAATTTATATAAATAAATATAATTAGTGTAACTATGATAAAAAAAAAAACTTATCATTCCATATTTGTGCTCAACAAATTAAATAGAACCGTTAGTGTGTCTTACAATTGATCTTTCTTAGTTAATCTATTCTCTCTAGCCTTTATACACGTATTTTGATAGTTTGGTACATACATCTACCCATTGCATATTGTCTCCCAGTTACTTGAGAGCATGTATTTAGGCACAGCCTTCATTAGATCCTTAAGATCATCACTTCCAACTTCCTGGATTGCTGTTTTCTTAATTCTGTGAATTGTGTTCTTATAATTTCATTTGTGAGTTTGGTCTCATGAGTATCATATGCTGGTATCATGGTGTGGCAATCACGTATACTTCTCCTATCATAATGACAATAGTTTTGTGAAATTGTAAATATGTTAATTAAAGATAATTATTATTTAGAATAAGTAATAGTTTGGATATATAGTATTTCCTTAAATTTATCAAAAAGGTTGTCGTTCTTTTCCCAAGGATTTAGCTCCCATGTTGCATGTGGCCCTATATACCTTCTAAGAATGGCCATTGTTTGACAAGTGACACCCTCAGGAATTAAGCTGTCAAATAAAAAGTGAATTAAATTTAGTTGCAGTAATATGTAGATAACTTAGTTCTAAATAGTAAAATTAGACTGAGTATAAGTAAGGTTTGCCCATCATGAAATGGTTGGATGAGTAAGTGGCCATCAATACGAATAGGTGCAAAACTCAATAATGAAGGTTGACCCCCATGTGCTATCTTGGATGGAGAGGGCTAGGCCCCATGTGTAGCACTCGATGGAAATAGATGGGCCCCATGTGCAAAACTAGATGGAGAAGGCCGGCCCCCATGTACAGTGTTCGATGATGTATCCATCGTCTACCTATTGCCCATTGACTCATTTTCAAGATCAAAGTCATCAATAGCTTGGTTAGCGACAGAAGTACCTCATCTCAAGTGTGCCTGTTGCCAAGACCTTGCCCACCTTTGAGCATACCAAGTCCTCGGCCTCTACTAGAAGACTACATATACAAATATTGTGGAGGAAGTAACAGACCCATTGATGCAATGCTTGATGTGTAAGAAAAATTGCATAGAAGTTGAAGTTGTTGCCTTTTTAATAGCATGGATATAATTTTCAGACACTATAATTCTTGTGTACTATTATTTTATTGTTTTGTGAATATATTCCTTCTATATAGTATACATCGCTATTGTAATGCTTTTAATAAAATGGAGTAATGATAGCTAGATGAGTTGATAAAATCTAGTGTGTGAAGCAGTCACATAAGAAACTGATCTATCAACTCCAAAAGAAAGATACAACTTTATAAAGAATGCTTCCTGAAAGTCCAAAAGCAATATGCATGAAATCAGAAAGTCCAAAATTCAAATTCATTAGATTGTTATAGATAAAGATGCATGTAATATAGAAATACTTTTAGTTCAATTGAAAAAAGTATCAAGTGGATATTCAGAAATAGATATTGTTTAATTGTTAGTTTGAGAAGACTGAAAAGTTCAACAAAATCACATGAAAAGTTTAACAAACAAACAATTAAACCTTCCATAACTCCTCAAACTTGTAATAAAACTAAATATTATAACTATATGAAGAAAATTTTCCCAAACAAGACTACATTTATATTTTTAAATATTTTGAAAATGTTATTTGACATTTGAAGATAAAAGTGCAAGGTTACTAATAATTCCCTCATCCCAACTACTATTTGCATCAAAAGTTTCAAACTTGGGTTCAGATTCCTCTACATCTTCTTCTGCAAGTCTTCATCTCCATCCTCTCCCCTCCTGTACTTGGCTCTGATTGGATGGTTCGAAGTTCTTCAGCAGGTACCTCAATTGTTGCTACATTATTATCTATTAGGATACCAGATAATCAAGTTCAATAGTGAGTAAAATCTCAAATAGAGCCACTATATGTTCTTCTTGAAATGGAGCATCATGTACAAGAAGATTACGTTGACTCTACCTTGTCACAAAGAGCAATTGAATTCTACTTCTTGCTTTTACTTTACATATTATATGCCAGTCACATCTCTCCGTAGTGGTTCTAAGAAAACTTGTGCAGTAAACTTGTTAGGCTTGTTAAGCCTATACTAATGGATCATTAGTATTAAGCTTCTGTGTGTAATTGATTTTAATGAGTCCAAATTGTGGATTCATGGATTCACTCTAACCTAACTGTGAGATACTTCATACCAATGACATTTAAATAAAACAATATTAGTTCCCATTTCAAAGTATTTCAACACTAACACCTCTTCTAATAATCTATAATAATCAATCTCATACTCGCTCCATGAGCTCCCCAACACACAAACACCACTATTCATTGTGGATTTATGCCACCCATAATGAAGAGTGACATTTAAATCCATTTACAAAACCATTGTGTGTCTTCACAAATTGACTTGGCCCTTGTGCTAAGCAACTAATGTTTTCATCAACCATATTCTAAGGATCTCTCACCTACAAATTTGTATTTAATTAATTTTAGATATAATAATAGAGTTAGTGACTCAAATTGTAACTTTGTTATATTAGTGATATTTACATAATCTTGCAACCTTCGCGGGATTTTGGAATTCCATAATCCCCGAAGTCCTAATTTATAAGGTTTGGATGTAGCCTAGACATCTCTTCATCAAATTTGCTAGACAAATCCAAAAAACTATTATAATCAGTTTGGAAGACTATTTCGAGGGCATTATAAACTGCGTCTTATGAGAACTCATGTGATAAAAGGAATAACTTCTTTACAATTTAGGAGTACATATCTGTGTGCTATCCAATATTTTGTCTCACTGTAAAAATGTCTTCGATTTCTTTGACTCCCAAGAGGTTTGCCCAAATGACAAAAAAGTGAAAGATGCTCACGTAACTCCACCTCCCCACTATCATCATTTCTAGGCACTTAATTTAATCTAGTGTGTATATTGGAGTCAACGTATAGAGTGTAAAATATTGCCACTTTCTTAATAATGTTTGCCTCTACAATATAAATCTTCAACGTGTGCACAATTTTTGACCTTTGCTTTAAACAAATTAGAAATTTGTCAAAAGATAGAGATTATATTAATTCATTTATGTGATAATCTAGCAGTGCATAAATTCAAACCTTTATGTTGTTGGGTATGATCACTTAATATTATATATTTCAAATGGGTACATCCAACGATAATGTACAAGCTCCTCAACTTTTACATTATAGGCCAAGTGGATCGAAAGATGCTCCATTACATTGAAGAATACTGGTGAGAAGATTTTCTCTAATTTACAGATTATCTCCACAATATTCTTTTCTAGAAGCTCCATATGTTTTATATACAAAACAGTTGAGTATATGTTTCTAAAAAAAGCTATGCTTTGATATGGCTTCCAACACTAGTTTAGGTTAGTGGTCATAGAAAGGAATTGAAAGTAACCTCTATATGAACATGTGGCAATCATGGCTTTTCATTGTATAGAACTTCGACTTCTTTTCATTCACACACCCGCTATATTTGATGCATAACCATCAAGATTTTTCTACAATTTTGTCCATGTGCATACTTCTTTCACTTGTTCGATACTTATAGTGTAAGTTGCTTAAGGCTTCACTGGTTGTCCTCCATTATTCTCAAACACATGCAGTTTAGGCAGATCATAATACAACTCTAAGTCTTTCTTGGCATTTCCGTTGTCATTTGATTTTCCTTTCACATCTGGTACTATGTTGAAAATATTTTCGAACGCATTTCTCTCAATATCCATGACATCCAAGTTATGGTAGATTAGATTTGGGGACCAATAAGGTAATTCTCAAAAGACACTTCTTTTAACCCAATTATGTATGTCATCATATCCAGACAAATCTCTAAGATTCCCATGTTGATCAAAGCTTTGGGAAGGTAGTATAGAGACTCACATCTTGATTTCTGCTCTTGATGAACGTGGATGAGGAATGTTTTCTTCACGTTGACCTTAGAAAAACTAGTGAGCTTGTGATTAGTAAATGTGATTAGAAGGCAAGAATTGATAGTAGCAATCACACCATGAGTACTTTCATCCATTACTTAAACGAAAAGCTTTTGTACACTTTATACAATATGGACACAACAATTTACCATGAGTACTCTAGTTAGATACCATGCCATATGTCTAGAAATTAGTAATTGTTTACATAAGGGCTGCACTCATAATGAAATTATGTTTATTAAATGCATTATAGGTCTCAACTCCTTCACACCATATGTTTATTATATGTGTTAAGACTTTATGATGACTTTCGATGTAAGTATAAGAAGACAACTAAACTAGTTTACTGTATCATGGCATTGATAACAAATTTATAGATTTTACTGTCTATCTGTCTCCACTTTTTGAATGATATGTATGATTTTTCTTTTTTTTGCCCAAGCGACAAAAACTTGATAAGCTCTTGCAAGAACGTGGTTGCAGATCCCCGAAAAAGACCATGTCAAGCTGGAATATGTAAATGTCCCTAAGCAACTAAATGGATGAATATAGATTTAAATTAATTAGAACATATAATGTTTTACCATATTATTCATCTTTAATTTGTGGATAATTGTGATTGTGGGTTCTATGTACATAGGATAATACACTCATGCCTACATATTCTCTCGTAAGTGACTCGTTATAACAAAATTACTATGATCATGTGTACAAAATTGTGTATTCAATTTTAATCTCATACATTTCTATAGGCTAAGATGCAAGAGTTTAGAAAGAAATATGTATGTGATTAGGTGAGGCACCCCAAAAATGAATACAAGGAGAAGGTATTAAAGAATGCAAACATATGGGCCACATTAGGTTAAGCTTTGCATTGCTTATCAAGAGGAAAATCAAACAATGCAGTTTTACGTGGACATTTAAGATGAAGTAGTTTGAATATCTTACCATTTTCGGTAATGATTATTTATTGCATATGGATCGATAAAAACAATTGTATAGATATTGATTATAGGTTATGATTATTCATTGTATATATACATCTAGGAAAAAAATTATACAGATATTGATTATTAATTATTGTGCAAATCTATATTTGATACATTCATTTTTAAGTCTATAATTGGATCCAATAATAGGTATATGCTTGTAACTAAACAAAATTATATTTATAATTGAATAGAGCTTTGCTCATAACTGAACAAGTCTTTGCTTGTAATTGAATAAAACGTTGCTTATAACCAAACCAATTGATGACTATGAGACTAAGGTTTAGAATTGGTGAAATAAACACAGATATATGCTTATAACTAAGCCAAGATATACTTGTAACTAAACAAAGAGCTGCTTGTAACCAAACCAGTCGATGAAAGTGAATTTCTCTCATAATAAGTGAAATGAATGAAAATATGCTTATAACTAAATAGAGATATGCTTGTAACTTAACAGATTTCTACAAGCAACTTAACGCAAAGCTGCTTGTAACTGAGTCAGTCAATGAAAGTAAGACTTTGGCTAGTACATTGTTAAATAAATAGAGAAAATGTTTGTGACTGAATAGAGATTTGCTAGTAATTAAACTAGTCTCTGCTTATAACTAAATGGAAATCTACTTGTAAAACCAAATGATTAGGGTGAAACAAAGGATCTGACTCGGTTCAATAAATAGAGATAATGCTTCTAACTGAACTAAGATTTGCTTGTAACTAAACTAATTTCTTGTTGCAACTAAAGAAAGATATGCTTGTAACTGAACCTATTGATAACTGAGACTAAGGCATAGACGTGCTGAAATAAACATAAAGATATACTATTAACTAAATAGAGATTTGCTCATAACTAAACGGATCTTTGGTTGTAACTAAACTGAAAGTTGCTTGTAACCAAAACAGCCAACAAAAGTGGGATTTTATCTCATACTTGATAAGATAAACAGAGATAATTCTTGTAACTAAACAAAGATAAACTCATAACGTAATTAGATATGTCCGTAATTGAATGGGTCTAGCAGAAAGTTGGTTGTAATCGAACTAGTTTACAAAATTGAGACTTAGGCTCATAAATGGTGAAATAAACTAAAATTGTACTTGTAACTGAGCTGAGAGATGCTTGTAATTAAACAGGTCTGTGCTTCTAATTGAACCAAACCCTACTTATAACCATACCATTCGATTACTTTGAGATAAGCTCAAGTGGATTCAATAATCAGAGATAATGCTTATAACTAAAATGGAGATATGTTTGTAATTGAATGGATCTCTACTTGTAACATAACAAAACATTGCTTGAAATTGAACCAGTTGATTACTACAAGACTAAGGCTCATTCTTTGTGAAGTAAACGGAGATAGTGATTGTAACTAAATAGAGATATGCTTATAACTAAATAAGTTTCTAGTTGTAATAGTACAAATGATTGCTTGTAATTGAACTAGTCAATGAATGTAAGACTTCGATTTATCATATTGAAATAAATAGAGATAATACTTGTAACTGAGTTGAGCTGTGCTTGTAGGTGAATGAGTTTATGCTTAAAACTAAACCAAACCATGCTTGTAACCAAACTATTCGATGACTAAGACTTACGTTTAGTCTTGGTTCAATAAACTAGGATAATGCTTGTAACTAAACGAAGATATACTTGTAGCTATCTGGTGTCTACTTGTAATTGAACAAAACCTTGCTTGTAACTGAACTATTTCATGATATTGAGACAGGCTCAGACTTGGCTCAATAAACTGAGATAGTGCTTGTAATTCAATGGATCCTACTTGCAACTAAATCAGTCCTTACTTGTAATTAAACTGAAAACTACTTGTAATCAAACCAATCAGTGACTATGACAATGGAAATAATCTTCTTTTATTTTTTATTTTATTTATTTATTTAGATAGACCCTCTTTTGCTTGTATATAGACATATATGTGTGTATATATGCAAAATATCCAATGATTTTGGTTATATTATAGAATTTTATCATAAATAATTATATAATTGCAAATTCACTTTTACAAGATGTCAGGTTGACTTCAAAAATATAATTTTCATCCATGAAATTTTCGATTACAAGCATTTAATTTTACAAACTATTTGCCCTTTCAAAAATAAGATCATTTTTTGAATCTTATAACTCATTTTTACATAATTTTCACCTGTATTTCATTAAAATATTTTATTTTAAAAAAATTATAACTGACTAATTTGTAACCCACAAAAATGAGTCATAAATTAGTAACCCTTTTTTGTAATTGCTTGATTAGGGTCACTAATTAGTGACCATAGCAAAGGATCATTGACTGCAGTAGTGACCCTGTAGTAACTAACCAAATGGGGATCACTAATCAGTGACCAACTCTAAAATTTCACACCCAAATTAGTGACCCTTTTTATGATTGAACAAGAGGGGTCACTAATTAGTAAACCATTTTGTAGCCATCTCAGATGTGGTCACTAATTAGTGACCCTTCAGTAACAAAAATACTAACAATCACTAATTTTGTACCAATTTTGATTGTGGTAATTTGGGTCACAAAATCGATCACAAAGCAATCACAAATCAGTTACAATATTTTTTTAAAAAATGTGAGAATGAGTTGGTCACTAATAGGTCACATAGGGGTCACTAATTCCCTTTTTTTGGTAGTGTTAGAGTACAAATATTGGAAAATCATTCACAAGCCTAAGTTACAATAAAGCCCCAATCAAGCAGGCAAAGATACCTCCATTTCAAGACTATTCGCTGCTTCAACAATAACAGAGCACCAATAGTGGCTCCAGAAAACAAACGTGCAATGTTTCAAACTTGGAAATTTGCTTCTTTCTAATCCATGTCCTAGACCATTTATGCTTTCATTTCTTCCTTAAAAAAAAATGATTAACATTACATTCCCATCTTGATTTACCAAAGATAAATCAATTGTAGTTTCAAACAAAAAAAATTGGGAAGAAAATTAATAAACTAAAGAGGAATATGAAAAATTAAATTTGTATTGGAAATGGAAAATTAAGAATCAGCATTATGAAAGATTTCAGAAAAAAAGAATTGTTGTACTAAATGATAATGTAGAGAGAAGACAAGAATCTATTCAGAAATCTCACATTTGATACAAAAAGCTTAAGGGTTGCATTAACAAATTCTTCCAATTTTGTAGTAGTGACCAAAAGCAACGTATTCGTCAACAATTGCATAAATTTGTCTTCTTACTTGCAAGAGGCAGACAGCTTCAATATTTCAGTCATATAGATAGACTAGATTCCATTCCATGTCACTTCCCCTGTTTCCTTCTTTCCATCAAACCACAGTTTAGTATAAACTTCTTAATATTAATGGAAAACTTGTTCTGTTCTATAGCTTTTGAGGCAAAAAGGTAGTCTTCTTAAATGAAAAGCTTCTCCCCCATTTTTGCATTAATTTATTTCAAGAACAAGATCTGCATGCATAAATGCTACAACATTGCCCTTGCAGATGCTGGCATTCTTATGCATGATCTTGTAACTTCCTGCAGTGCTGGATACCTTGATAGCCATCATCTACTTGGTGATTCCATGACTTCCCATTTTCTCACTCAATCTCTATAAGCTTTTTGACAAATCATCCTAATTTTAAAATCCCAGATTTTGTATAAAAGCTTATAATTAGAGAAGCTTCTTTTTTTTTTTTTTTTTTTTTGGAATGTTAGACCTGAATTATGCAGAAGATAGTGCTGGAGGCCTTGATGTCACTGTAGCAATTTTACCTAAATTGGACAAAGTGGCTCTTCTAGGTTTTTGTCTATCCTCTAATGTTTATTCATGATTGAAATTTCTTTACTTTCCTACTTTTCTAACTTATGCATATGGCTTTTAAGCCTAGGAATGAGAACAATGCAATTTCTAAGATTTTTGATTTTTGGTTTGCAGCCATGCAAACCACAGGTTGAATATAAACATAAACTCTTCTCTTTCCTCCCTCCTCTGTCTCTTTCTCTCTCTCTTATGCACACAAACACATGCTACATGCCCTCTGTTTCTTTTCTTGAGTGATGTGGTGTAGTCCTTATCGTAGGAGGTAAAATTATATTGTTGCATAGTTATTTGCCATGTGACAATAAATAAACCAATTATCAAGTTAATCATATTAACTGGCACATTGCTACTCCTTGTAGTATATGTCCATTTTCCAAGGCAATAATGTAAAAATCATTTCATATCATACTAATTATCTATATGGTTGCTTGACTTTATGGGTTTGTATTTGGCTCTTAAGCCCCAAAAGCCTCGAGGTTAGGATATTCAACTTCTCAGCTTCTAGGCTTGTTTTGTGATCAAATTGCTTTCGGGAAGTAAGAACATCTTAATCTGATCTGCTTAGGCCTTGTTTGCTAATATTTATGTTTTCTGCTTATATTTTCCAAATGTTGTAAGCGAAAAATAAAAATATAGTTAATAAACTATTTACAACTTTAAAAACATTTGGAACCTTTTGCCAAAGTTTACAGAATTCATAAAAACATGATATTTGTTTATATTTATCTGTAAAACATTTTCTCTCCCATTCTTGTCATCCTGAACACTTGCTTGTTGGCTCTATGGTTGGCTTGTAGGTAGCCCTATTCACGATTCAAATTCGAACCGTGAACCGACCCGGCCCGGATCGGGAAAAAATCGGACCGGACTGGCAATATCCGGTCTTGTCGGTTTTGAACTGTGAAGGTTCATGGTCTGGTTAAGGTTTACATTTTTTTTTAATCTGAGCCGGAACCGAACCAGAACTGTGAAGGAACTGGTGAACAAGAACCAGGAATGAACCAGAAATGAACCGTGAACCGGAACCGTGAAACATGAACTGGAACCGGTAATGAACCATGAACCGTGAACTGGAACAATGATGAACCGTAAAATATTTAGCATTTTAAAAGTTTAATTTTTATTTTTTATTTTTTTATTTTTTTATTTAAAGTTAAAATGAAATACATTATACACAGGGGTGTGCAAAACTAAACCAATTAACCAAATTAATTTTTAAAATTTGGTTTGGTTTTTTTGAATTTAGTTTGGTTAGGTTTGGATTAAAAAAATAATTCAAAATTATGGTTTGTTTAGTTTAAAAACCAAACTAAACCATTCTACACCAAACACCAAAATTTTAAAAATATTTCTGTTTCATAAAAAAATACACACACACACACGTACATATATTTATATGAACATATATGTGTGTGTACACAAACACACATACATACTTATATATACACACATGTATAAATTTTATCCACTCGTATAAATATAAATATATATACATGTACATATATTTATATATATATAAATATATACATATATATACACACACACACACATGCACACGCATGCACGCACACACACATGTAAATATATATATGTATGTATGTACGTACGTATACATATAAATAGGTAAATATATGTATTTATGTATTTATGCATACACACACAAATACATACATATTTTTATATTTTTATGAATATATATATATGTTTATATATATACATATACACAAATATATATGTTACGTGTCTATATATATATATATAGACACAAATATGTACATATATATACATACGCATACTGAAATTTTAAATTTAGTTTGGTTTGGTTTATAATTAAATTAGATTGATTTCTTTCTAAAGTATTAAAATCAAAAAACCCAAAAAATCAAATCCAATTGTTAAAAATCAAACCAATATTATGGTTTATATATACACATATATATGTGTACGTATACGCACATACATATATATATTTTTGTTTATACGAGTATACACACACACACACACACACGAACGAATATATACATATATGTATATATGTATATACAAATATATACACACACACACATACATATACATGCATATATATACATATTTGATAATAAAAAATTAAATAAATAATTTATTTTAAAGTATTAAAACAAAAAAATCAAAAAACCAAACCAAATTATCAAAAATCAAACCAAAAATGTAGTTTGCACACCCTTAATTGTATGTAATAAAAGGTTAGAAGAGTCATAAGTTCCATCCATTAGTCAATAAATTAAAATAGTTAATTTATATATATATAAAAGGAAAATTTATTTTTCAATATTTAATAGTTTAAATAAATTAGAAAATAGATTATTTAAAAATTTTCAAATGATTTATAAGTTAATAAATAATTTTTTTGGTAAAATCAAATTGGAACCGAACTAAACCGCGAATGAACCGGAATCGAACCGAACTAGGAGGCGAACTGTGAACGAACCGGGAAATGAACCGTGAACCGAACTGGGAAATGAACCATTAATGAACTGTGAACAAATCGAAACTGGAACCATGAACTGGCTCTGTTCGGAACCGTGAACCAGCCCAAACGGAATCGTGACGAACTGGAACTGTGAACCAACCCGGAACCAGCATGAATCGTAACCGGAACCAGACGGCCTTCAAGATTCTAGTCCCAGTTCATATTTTTCTGGGACCGGAACCGGCAGTCTGGTTTCAGTCTCGGCTAGTTTAAAGCTCGTGAACAGGGCTACTTGTAGGTGTTATTAGAAAACACCAAGCAACTTGAGTATCACAGGGGCGTATAGGTAAGAACTTGAGCCTTTTTGGTTTTTTCTAGTAGATGAATGAGATGGATAATTTTCTTCGAATTGGTTTTTGTTTTCTATTTTATATACTCAGTGTCCATATTTTGAGTTTGCTTGTGATTTCAAAGAGACAATACTAAAAACCTATCATAAAGTCAATGTTTCATCTCTTATTTCCAATCATATGTAGTTTTTGTAAATTATAGAATCAACATTTTATTATTCTCTGCAACTAGGCCTATTTTTTTGAAATTGTTCTAGAAAGAGTTAGAGAAAAAATTGTGCCAAATAATTTTTCTATATAGGTTTTCTGCTTTCCACTTTTGAAAGCATGAATTTCTCTTTTAGTTAATTTTGACATCTTATCCGTAAGGCCTGTATTGATATGGTTTCAATGCTCAGTCCTCTTCCACTTTCTTCCAGAGCCTTTTACTGAAGTAGAACATTGTTGTGGAGGAAGAGGGCTGAGAACTTGAGCAAGCAACCGTGGCTGTACTCTGGTTCTTCGTCACGACCAAATATAAATTCTTAGTTATGGCTAATTTTAGTTATATGTAAACATTACTATTTGGTCTTTTGTAGATGCTGATGTTTTGTAAGAATTTGACTTCATCTTATGTAGACATTTGACTTGATCTTTTGTAAAAGTTTAATTTTGGTTTAAATGTACTTGATTTTATTTTTGTTATATAAAATTTGAGTAATTTAGTTAGGGATTAATTGTATTGCATCTTGATTTAAACAAGAAAATACAAAATATTAAAATAATATTGTATTGTCAGGTTGAAAATTGTGGTTAGGGAATGTCCCTAGCTAAAAAATAGTATACTCGTAGTTAAAAGGTAGCATATTTGCATGTTAGCTAGAAAAATAGTTAGGGACATAGCAATGGAATGATCCTAGTTATTTTTAGCTAAAGATTTAGCTAGAGTATTCCCTAGCTAAATTGGCTAGGGATTTAACTAGAGATATCCCTTGCTAAATTTAGCTATGACCCTCATCTCTAGCTAAATTCGTGGCTAAATTTAGCTACAGATGATGAATATCCCTAGCTTAAATTTAACTAAGCCTATTTTAGTTACGGAATTTTGTTATGAATGTTTTCTTAACTAAATTCAATTTAGTTATGGATATTTTCAATTTAGTTACAAATTTATCCCTAACTAAATGATAATTTTCTTGTAGTGTATGTTTAGGCAAGTTATGAAGAATGAGAATGGTATGGAACTTAAAAGTGAGGTTCAAAATATTTACCAAAAAAAGTTATATACCAGTTGAAAATGATGAATTTGATGTAATAAGATGGTGGAAAGAAAATTCTAACAAATATAAATTATTAAAAATGATAGCCCATAATGTTCTTGTTATTCCAATTTTTATAGTAGTCTCAGAGTCAACCTCTAGTATAATGGTGGAATAAGTGATCTTTTTAAAGTTCTCTTACTCCTACAATCGTAAAGACTCTTATTTGTGCCTATGATTGGTTGTGTGCATTCATTATTGATTTAAAGATACAGAATTCGTGGAGCTAGAAAAGTAAGAAAAAAATTGAATTAAGTACTGTCATAAATTAAATACATTTTTATATTTTTTTAATTAAATATGAACTAATTGAACTCACCAATGTTTGCATTTTTTGTTCTTTTAGATGTTTTGCTGTCCAGATTAACTGCTATGGGGACACATGACTTGTTAATTAACAGCTCCAAGAAAACACCATTTGCTTTCATGATATTTATGGGAATCAATACATTTATAAACTTCGTTAAGTCCTTCCCTTTTTTACCCACACAACACAAAATCATTAACTTATTATGCCATGAAGGCCTTATTATATGCTAGACAAAGCAAAAGATAGAAATCAAGTACACTCTTTGCTTTACTTCTCTCATGAGAGTAAAGCATAAACTAAGGAAGGGTTATCTTTTAACCACTGGTTTCATTGGTGATTAACTTCCTGTACCAGGTGATGATTTTTTAGGATAACGCTTGTAATTGTCTAGGTAGTCGACGTAACATAGGCCGAATCGAATAGAATAATTTGAATTCATTTCCATGCCATCTATAATAGACCATACGAAGTACCCTTTGACGTTAACGCCCTTGCTGCACAAATAAAGCATTGAGAAGATTTTAGGAACTATTCGTGAGAATTAAGAACTAAGTAATGAAACTTTAAATTAGACTTACTTTTAATTGATTTTTTAAATTTAAATCGTTGAGTATTGAGTTTTTTTTAATTGCATTGTTTGTTTGCACAAATAAGACATTTATTAGAGAATCCGAGTCCAGATATAGAGATGCTCTGGCCAAACCTGATGGCATTTTTGACATAGTAAAGATGCTCTTGTATGACCGGATCCGCTTATCATCTTGCAGTGCTGTCTTAATCGGGATCGAGTCATTTCTTTTATCAGGATATCCTGTTTTCAGTTTGTGGTAAGAAATGAAATAAAAGTTAAGTTGTGTTTAGAAACAACCTTTTTGTTTATCTTTAAAGAAATGGAGAAACCATAAAGGAAAAGGTTTTTTTTTTCTTTCACTCTTAAATGTGGATAGGAGAAATTATAATTTTTTAACATTGCTAAAAATGTTGACAAGTGCCAACTTTTTGAAACTTATAAATAGCAGAATTTTGTAATTAAAAATAATAATAATAAACGTTGCCAAACAAGCTTAGCTAACCGTTTTCAGTAATGAAGATCTTGGGATTTTTATATGCAAGCTTCATATGTTCCAGAACTTTCAACAATCCAGCTGGGTAAACATAAATCTGGTCGAAGCCTCCAGCCTACGAAGACATTCAAACGTCAGAAGATTATATGCTATAAACTTTATATACATTTTACTGAATTTAATTTTTCCTTTTTTTTTTTCCTTCGCAATGACAAAACATGAAAGTGAGTGTTCATTACCTGCTCACCAATAGGCACTCCATTTTTCTCAGCTGAACAGAGGAAACACGGGTATTGTGTAAGTTAAAATCTTAAATGTAAACTACAAGGTATCATATATTGATGAAATTAGGTTGTGTTTGGATGAAATTTACTAGAAAATATATTTTTGAAAGTAAAAATTTTTAGAAATAATTTTTCAGAATTTATTTATGCTAGTTACAAAATAATAAAAATTTTGATTTTTAAACAACACTTTTTTAAAAAATTGTTTGAGCATTTTAGAATATTAAAAAGTACTTTTTAATATTTTTTTATTTTAAAAAAAAACTTAACAAATGGACCATAAGATGTCAAAAACATCTCTATATATACTAAAAAATCTTAAGAGATTAAATCCATTCACTTTTTATATTTTAGTCTAGAGAGGTACAAAAGACACTTGCCAAGTTCATGTGGGTTTGTTTTTTCCTGACTTTTTTTTGTTCCCATTCTCAAATTTGATTTTCTATGTTTTACTAAAACAGAAAACACTGAATTTTTCTAAATTTTATTATTATAATATCAATTTTGTTTTATGTATCAATAGTGGTCTTGAAATGTTTAAAAAAATGGACATATTTTGTAAAAGTTTTCCCAAAAGTAAAAGAAAAACTTTTTGTTTGCAAAAATAGAAACTATTTTCAAATAAAACTATTTTTATTAGGTTCAATTGTGTGCACGTTTGGTCTACACTTACTTTGTTGTGGAAAAATGGGAGATCAAAGATTAAATTTAAAAAATGAAGTAATTAATTATTATTTTAATTAGAAAAAAAGATAAAACATGATGTATATATACTTAGTGTCGTAAGTCGCTGATCATTTGAATAGGAGGGCGAGGTAGTTTCATTGCCGGTTAGCTTTGTAGCCTCGACGTATCTGGAAGTGTAGTAGTTGACGCCCACAAAGTCATAGGACCCGTTCACCATTTTTTGTTCCTCCTTTGTAAAGTTAGAAAGCCTTTCCCCCACATTACGCTTCATGGAGGGAGGGTAGTCCCCGTGCACCAAAGGGTCCAAAAACCTTTCAAAAGAAGAAGAACACAAAAAAATAATTAATTAATTACTTAATAATTCATTAGTGATGGTCATTTCGATCTTCCTTTGTTAATTACAAAAAAAAAAAGTTTATGTAAAAATAATTATACCATGAACCTGTCTAAATTATACGGTTGAATAAAAATGTTCACAAAAATTATTTTAAATTAATCAAGTATTTCAAAAGAAAATTGTAACATCAACCAAATATGGAAATTTTAAGGGTTGAATTTATTTAGGGTTAGATAGAGGGGTTGTGGATTACATCAACCAAGAAGTCCCATGCCCTGTGCGATGCATGTATATCTGCAGTCGAATTGTCATCAAGGGGCAGAAACCACTGGGTACTTAGAGATATACCTAGTTGTCCCTTTTGGGTTGCCTGAAACCAAAGAATCAAATATACAAATGCAGTCAGATAACAAATTAATATATAATTAGGAACATCTTATAAGAAGAATTTGCTAAGTAAGTGTTTCCCAATTTTTGATGTCTTATTCATTTTATTTTCTCAAAATAGAAGACAATTTTTGACTCTTTTAAAATTAGAAATAATTAGTTTATCATTTTTTTTATTTGACTTCTATACACACAAATCAATAATCAGAAGTTCAAATATTTACATGTTTGGCTTTGTTTTTTAAAATAAAAAACCCATTTGATAGGTTGGTTTCAAAAACTATTTTTAAAATTTTTACTTGAAAATAAAAATTTTATAGAAATAGTAGAAATTTAAAAAATTTCTATGTTTATTGGTTTTTAATAGACAAAAGGATGACCCTAATAAGAAGAGAAGTTCATATGAATTTTTATAAATAATTTTTATATTCATATGAACTTCTTTTTAAAAAAAAAATCTAAATGAGGATTAACTCTAACAAATTTTTTCAATTTATAGCTTTAATATACATATATTCAAACCTGGTAAGTTTCTCTGTAGACTTTAACAGCACTAGCATGAGCTAGAATCAAGTGATGGGCAACTATGTAGGGGAATGTTGCTGCATCAACTGAGATTGACAAGTTCATCATGTACCCATATGCCGCAAAAACTTCAGGCTCATTCAGAGTTATCCAGTGCTGCACCCTATCTCCAAATGTCTTGAAGCACAGATCAGCGTAGGCTGTGTAGTCCTCCTAATCAATTCATTTACATTTCAATTAATTAGACAAAAAATAATTATATATTTTAAGCTTGTTGAAAAAATAATGAAAATAAATGAAAACTTCTTACACAAAACTTGAATTCAGCATGCCATTATATGCTGTTTGCAACGCCACGGGAAGGTCGAAGTGGAACAATGTTACATATGGCTTGATCCCTGCCAACCCAAAATATGAATTATCTTACCATATTAGTTCATAATTAATGCAACACAGATCACAATTAAAATAACCTAATTTTTATTTTTAAAAATAAATTGAATTGGAAAATATTTTAAAAACTGATTTATTAAATACAAACCCAAATTTTATACCAACTGAATTAATATAAAAAAAAAAATAGAACTTGTAAACTACCGTTAGCAACCAGCTCGTTGATCAAATTGTTGTAGAAATCGATCCCCCGCCTGGTTGACACCACCACTCAATGTTCCGTCTACAAAGCAGAAATATAAAAGACTCTATTAGTCAAATTGTAAATATTTTTTCAATTTACCCTTTTTTATCCAAACAATTTACCATTAAGAACAAACAATATTCGTTCAATTCTTTTATCCATTTGAAGCAATGGTAAAAAAGCTGGAAACTGTTAGTGATGGTTATGGCATATCTGCTCACCCGCGTCGCACTATGTACATGATTTATTTACTTTCAAAACTAAATTGAGTT